>JACRUU010000006.1:2192237-2209737 GCA_030449085.1 Kryptopterus vitreolus
CACACACACACATACACTTCATACACAACACACATACACTTCATACACATAACACACACAACACACTTCATACACACACACATACACTTCATACACAACACACCTCACACACATACACACTTCATACACAACACACCTCACACACACACTTCATATACACAACACACACAACCTCACACACATCACACACTTACATCCACAACACACCTCACACACATACACACTTCATACACAACACACCTCACACACATACACATTCCATACACACACAACACTAACACACACACACACACCTCACACACACACTTCATACACAACACACCTCACGGAGCACATAAACAACACTTCATACACACACCACACTCACATACACATACACTTAACACACCCTCACACACTTCCAACACACTCACACCTACACCACTACACACACATACACACAGTCAACACACATCACAAAACCACCACACATAACTTCATAACCACACACACACTCTGAACACACACACATACACTTCATACACAACACACCTCACACACATACACTTCATACACAACACACACATACACTTCATACACAACACACCTCACACACATACACTTCATACACAACACACACATACACTTCATACACAACACACCTCACACACATACACTTCATACACAACACACACATACACTTCATACACAACACACCTCACACACATACACTTCATACAACACACACAACACACACATACACTTCATACACAACACACATCACACACATACACTTCATACACAACACACAACACACACATACACCACACACACACAAACACACATCACACACATACACTCATACACACACACACACACACACATGACACACACACACACACACATACACATCACACACACAAACACACATACACTCATACACACACACACACACATACACACACACACATACACTTCATACACAACACACCTCACACACATACACTTCATACAACACACACCATACACTTCATACACAACACACACACACCATCACACACATACACTTCATACACAACACACCTCACACACATACACTTCATACACAACAACACACACATACATACACAACACACACATACACTTCATACACAACACAACACACACACACTTCTACACAACACACACACATACACTTCATACACAACACACACATACACTTCATACACACACACCTCATACACTTCATACACAACACACACATACACTTCATACACAACACACCTCACACACATACACTTCATACACAACACACACATACACTTCATACACAACACACAACACACATACACTTCATACACAACACACACACATACACAAACACACACTTCATACACTTCATACACAACACACCTCACACACATACACTTCATACACAACACACATACACATATCATGTAGTCATGCAATAATGAAGCAAATAAAGTTATTCTCTTTTTTATTCACAAACACAAACATTCATTTGTCATTATTTGTTGAAATCGATAATATATTAAAGCCTAACCCTAACCCTATAAATCTGGTTAGTAACTGTGTTGTTCATTGTGTTGTACTGTAACAATAACAATACATTTTAATATAATGTTGGGGAGGAAAACGAGTACACAAACAACACAAACACAACCGTTAGGAGCGGTGACTCAGGTCATCCACCAGAGGGCGCCAAAGAAGAGGCTGCGCATGCATTGCGCCGAATGATGCGCTCCAATGCCGTATTGTGGGTTGCCAGTTTAGAGAATTAAACACTTTAATGATACGAAGCGTAAAAACCGCGAACATGAAGTTCACAATCCGAGCAGCGCGAGAGCAGGACAGCACACACATCCACAGAATGATCATGGTGTGTGTGTGTGTGTGTGTGTGTGTGTGTGTGTGTGTAATGTGCATACTCTCTCTTCCTGTATGTGTATGTGTGTGTAATGTGTAGAATGTGCATACCGTGTGTGTGTGTGTGTGTGTGTGTGTGTGTGTGTGTGTGTGTGTGTGTGTTAATGCTTAGTAATTGTATGTGCAGGAGTTGGCAGTGTATGAGAAAATGTCTGACCAAGTGAAGATTTCACATGAAGGTAAAGTTTACTACAGAATATATTAGTGATGAGAGTTGCTCAGGTTCAAAGTGTACAGTGTGTGTGTGTGTGTGTGTGTGTGTGTGTGTGTGTGTGTGTGTGTGTGTGTGTGTGTGTGTGTGTGTGTGTGTGTGTGTGTGTGTGTCCTGGAGCAGAGTTAAAGAGAGATGGATTCGGTCCAAACCCATTTTATCAATGTTTGATAGCTGAGGTTCCTGAGGAACTGAAATCTGATGAAGGTGAAAAATTAAAAATCACACACACACACACACACACACACACACATTCTGTGACTATCTGAAATCCAGAGCACACTAACAATACAAAAGAAGTGTGTGTGATTTATTTATTTGTTTACACAGCAAAATCATTTTATTGATTCATCTTCATGTCAGAAACATCTGTCTGTGTGTGTGTGTGTGTGTGTGTGTGTGTGTGTGTGTGTGTGTGTGTGTGTGTAGGACACACACCACAGTTGGCTATGTGCTTTTTTTTTACACCTACAGCACGTGGAAAGGGAGGAGCATTTACATGGAAGATCTGTACGTCATGCCAGAATTCAGAGGTGTGTGTGTGTGCTTTTGTTGTCATGTTTGTTTGTTTATTTATTTATATATCTGAAGCAGGGGGTGATGACAAGAAAGTTCAGGTCCATTTTCTCTTTGTAGGTGATCATCAGTGTTAAGAATCTGTGTGCAGCCCAAAAAGGCCAGTAGAGGGCGCAGTAGTGTGTGGTGTGTGTGAGAACTTGGGCAGGTTAGACCAGTAGAGGGCGCAGTAGTGTGTGGTGTGTGAGAACTTGGGCAGGTTAGACCAGTAGAGGGCGCAGTAGTGTGTGGTGTGTGAGAACTTGGGCAGGTTAGACCAGTAGAGGGCGCAGTAGTGTGTGGTGTGTGTGAGAACTTGGGCAGGTTAGACCAGTAGAGGGCG
This sequence comes from Kryptopterus vitreolus, assembly GCA_030449085.1. NCBI lineage: Eukaryota > Metazoa > Chordata > Actinopteri > Siluriformes > Siluridae > Kryptopterus > Kryptopterus vitreolus. The sequence continues at coordinate 2,195,273 of JACRUU010000006.1, forward strand.
CAGTAGTGTGTGGTGTGTGTGTGAGAACTTGGGCATGTTAGACCAGTAGAGGGCGCAGTAGTGTGTGGTGTGTGTGAGAACTTGGGCAGGTTAGACCAGTAGAGGGCGCAGTAGTGTGTGGTGTGTGTGTGAGAACTTGGGCATGTTAGACCAGTAGAGGGCGCAGTAGTGTGTGGTGTGTGTGAGAACTTGGGCATGTTAGACCAGTAGAGGGCGCAGTAGTGTGTGGTGTGTGTGAGAACTTGGGCAGGTTAGACCAGTAGAGGGCGCAGTAGTGTGTGGTGTGTGTGAGAACTTGGGCAGGTTAGACCAGTAGAGGGCGCAGTAGTGTGTGGTGTGTGTGAGAACTTGGGCAGGTTAGACCAGTAGAGGGCGCAGTAGTGTGTGGTGTGTGTGAGAACTTGAGAATTGGATCATTCGCAGCGGGCGAAAAGAATTCTGAGGTGTGTGTGTGTGTGTGTGTGTGTGTGTGTGTGTGTGTGTGTGTGTGTGTGTGTGTGTGTGTGTGTGTGTGTGTGTGTGTGTGTGTGTGTGTGTGTGTGTGTGTGTGTGTGTGTGTCCTCACAGGTAAAGGTGTTGGGAAAGCTCTGATGTCGTCTGTAGCTCGAGTGAGTTTTGATCAATTTGTGAAGTTTCAATTTCTTGTGTAGATGTTTTCAGATGACTGCAGTGTGTGTGTGTGTGTGTGTGTGTGTGTGTGTGTGTGTTACAGGTGTGTGTAGAACAGCAGTGTGTGCGTCTGCAGTTTTCAGTGTTAGATTGGAATAAAGCGTCTCTTGATTTCTACATGAGTAAAGGAGCGGAGGATCTGACAGTGGAGGAGGGATGGCACGTCCTGCGTTTCCATGGAGCAGCGCTCACGAACCTCGCACATGAAGCACCATGACATTCATCATGACATCACCATCATCTTCATCATCAACATCACCATCTTCATCACCACAAACAATCACCGAAAATTGTGTTGTGTTTGTGATATTAAATGAAATGTAATATAACATTTTTGTGATTTTGTTTCGGTAACTTGTGTTTATTCCAATAAATGTAAATAATCACAGTTCCACGTTAACACCGTGTGTGTAAACCACGAGGAACTTCAAATCCGCGGTTCTGGCAACCTCTCGTAACCGCGCCATTTCCGCGCATGCGCCGGTGTGTGACGCGCAGTGTGTAGCAGTGTGTTGTGTGTTTGTGTAGCAGTGTGTTTGTGTAGCAGTGTGTTGTGTGTTTGTGTAGCAGTGTGTGTGTGTTTGTGTAGCAGTGTGTAGCAGTGTGTTGTGTGTAGCAGTGTGTTTGTGTGTAAAGGGTTTAATGTGGAATATTTATAGGATTTGAGGATGGAGGAGAACGGAACAGATATGCAGTCAGAGGTACACACACACACACACACCCACACCGCTCTGTGTTTAATCATGTTAGCGGTAATGTTAGCATTAGCAGCTTCATTAATGTTATTAACAGAATTTATATTTATTTCTGTAAATGTGATTTAACACTAATATATAATAACTTTTATAAATAAACTGAAATCACACTGTTATAAGTCATAGAAACCTGATGTCGAGTTCAGTGTCTCTCTGTGTCTCTCTCTCTCATATTACATATTTGTTACATGTTTACTGTTTAGTATTTACTAGTGTGTGTGTGTGTGTGTGTGTGTGTGTGTGTGTGTGTGTGTGTGTGTGTGTGTGTGTGTGTGTGTTTTAGTCAGAACAGTGTGTTTATGTGTGTGCGAGGCGGAAGATGGAGAATCTGTTAAATAAGAGTATGAAGATCCGTATGACAGACGGGAGACAGACGGGAGAACACTGCTCGGTACACACACACACACACCTTTTCCTCTACCCCGCACTACCCCGATATCTACACACACACATCTACCGACACACACACATCTACCCGATATCTACACACACACTACCCGATATCTACACACACACACACAACCCCGATATCTACACACACACATCTCATCTACACACACACACACACCTACCCCGATATCTACACACACACACCTACCCCGATATCTACACACACACACACATCTACCCCGATATCCTACACACACACACCACATATACCCCGATATCTACCCCGATACTAGTTCCACACACACATCTACCCCGATCTACACACACACACACATCTACACACACACACACACTACACCACACACACACACCCCGATCTACCCCGACCCCGATATCTACACACACATCTACACACACACACACACACACCCCGATATCTACACACACACATCTACCCCGATATCTACACACACACACACATACACACACACACCTACCCCGATATCTACACGATACACACACACACACACACACGATACACACACACCATCTACCCCGATATCTACACACACACACACCCCGATATACACACACACTACCCCGATATCTACACACACACACACACACACACACACACACACACACATCTACCCCGATATCTCACCACACACACACCCCCTATCTACACACACACACACACACATCACCCCGAATCTACACAATATCTACACACACACACACACCCCGATATCTAACACACACACACACACATCTACCCCGATATCTACACACACACACACACACATCTACCCCGATATCTACACACACACACACACACACATTCTACCCCGATATCTACCCGATATCACTACCACACACAAACACATCTACCCCTACCACACGATACCCACGACATCTACACACACACACCGCACAACACACAAACACACACACACAAATCTACCCCGATATACCCCCTACACACACACACACCTACTCTGATGTCTACACACAAACACCCATCTACCCCGATATCTACTCACACACACACACACACATATACCCTGATATCTACACACAAACACAAAAATACCTACCCTGATATCTACACACACATACACACATATACCTTGACAACTACACACACATACACATCTACACACACATCTACACACACACATCTACCCTGACATCTACACACACACATACACATCTACCCTGACATCTACACACACACACATACACATACACCTACCCTGACATCTACCACTACCCTGACACACACACACATACACATCTACCCTGACATCTACACACACACATACACATCTACCCTGACATCTACACACACACACACACACATACACACACACATACACATCTACCCTGACACCTCTACACATACACACCACACATACACATCTACCCTGACATCTACAACACACACTACCCTGACACACACGCACACATACACATCTACCCTGACATCTACACACACACACATCTATCTACACACACACATACACATCTACCCTGACATCTACACACACACATACACATCTACCCTGACATCTACACACACACACACACCTACCCTGATGACATCTACACACACACACAACATCTACCCTGACATCTACACACACATACACACATATACCCTGACAACTACACACACATACACATCTACACATACCCTGACATCTACACACACACATACACATCTACCCTGACATCTCACCCTACTTACCCTGAAACACACTTTTTAATCTCTCTCTGTCTCTCAGACTCGTTCTCTCAGGTGGAGCCACGTGTTTTGGGGTTAGCGATGATTCCTGGTCACCACATTGTGTCCATTGAAGTCGAGACGGACAGTTTACAGATCCAAGGCCTATGAGCAAGGCATCATGGGAAATGGAAGTGTTACTGTCAGTGTGTGGAGTCAAATGTGTTTGTGAGGATACAGGACACTAACAAAGCACATGACATGTGTGTGTGTGTGTTTGTGTGAATGAACCACTGAGGAGAATAAATGTGTTTGTGTAAAACAGGGAGTGTTTTCATATATGTTTATGATACCACACACACACACACACGCCAGTTCCAGTTCATGTAGCACTTATATGTATTTATAAATCCAACAGGGGGACAAAAAAACTTCAGGAGTGTGTTTTACCACTTTCTTAATAACCCGCCCTCATCTATACATCTGACTCCGCCTTCATCTATATATACACCACTATCTGACTCCGCCTTCATCTATATATACACCACTATCTGACTCCGCCTTCATCTATATATACACCACTATCTGACTCCGCCTTCATCTATATATACACCACTATCTGACTCCGCCTTCATCTATATATACACCACTATCTGACTCCGCCTTCATCTATATATACACCACTATCTGACTCCGCCTTCATCTATATATACACCACTATCTGACTCCGCCTTCATCTATATATACACCACTATCTGACTCCGCCTTCATCTATATATACACCACTATCTGACTCCGCCTTCATCTACATACACACACCACTGCTTATAATGTGTAGGTGATGTCTTCATTAAGCGATTCACATGACCATTTTCCTGCACAGAATCACTCAGACGTTATAAACCACCTTATAAAACTTTATTATCATTTTAGATAAGACACTCTGATTGTAACAGCATTACTCAAGAAACATAAGAAAGACATGAAGTTCACATTCTGGTTTGATTCAGAAATGTAGCGGTGTGAATAAATGTGAATAAAGGAGTAGATTTACGCTACAGTGACAGCGTGAGGGAGGTGTGTATAGTGGGAGGAGTGTGGGTGTGTATAGTGGGAGGTGTGTGGGTGTGTATAGTGGGAGGTGTGTGGGTGTGTATAGTGGGAGGAGTGTGGGTGTGTATAGTGGGAGGTGTGTGGGTGTGTATAGTGGGAGGAGTGTGGGTGTGTATAGTGGGAGGTGTGTGGGTGTGTATAGTGGGAGGAGTGTGGGTGTGTATAGTGGGAGGGGTGTGGGTGTGTATAGTGGGAGGAGTGTGGGTGTGTATAGTGGGAGGGGTGTGGGTGTGTATAGTGGGAGGTGTGTGGGTGTGTATAGTGGGAGGGGTGCGGGTGTGTATAGTGGGAGGTGTGTGGGTGTGTATAGTGGGAGGGGTGCGGGTGTGTATAGTGGGAGGGATGCGGGTGTGTATAGTGGGAGGTGTGTGGGTGTGTATAGTGGGAGGAGTGTGGGATGTGTATAGTGGGGGGGGAGGGATGTGGGTGTGTATAGTGGGAGGTGTGTGGGTGTGTATAGTGGGAGGGGTGTGGGTGTGTATAGTGGGAGGGGTGTGGGTGTGTATAGTGGGAGGTGTGTGGGTGTGTATAGTGGGAGGGGTGTGGGTGTGTATAGTGGGAGGTGTGTGGGTGTGTATAGTGGGAGGGGTGCGGGTGTGTATAGTGGGAGGGGTGCGGGTGTGTATAGTGGGAGGTGTGCGGGTGTGTATAGTGGGAGGGGTGTGGGTGTGTATAGTGGGAGGTGTGTGGGTGTGTATAGTGGGAGGGTGTGGGTGTGTATAGTGGGAGGTGTGTGGTGTGTATAGTGGGAGGGGTGTGGGTGTGTATAGTGGGAGGGGTGTGGGTGTGTATAGTGGGAGGGGTGCGGGTGTGTATAGTGGGAGGTGGGAGTGTGGGTGTGTATAGTGGGAGGGGTGTGGGTGTGTATAGTGGGAGGGGTGTGTGTGTATATAGTGGGAGGGATGCGGGTGTGTATAGTGGGAGGGGTGTGGGTGTGTATAGTGGGAGGAGTGTGGGTGTGTATAGTGGGAGGAGTGTGGGTGTGTATAGTGGGAGGAGTGTGGGTGTGTATAGTGGGAGGGAGTGTGGGTGTGTATAGTGGGAGGGGTGTGGGTGTGTATAGTGGGAGGGGTGTGGGTGTGTATAGTGGGAGGTGTGTGGGTGTGTATAGTGGGAGGTGTGTGGGTGTGTATAGTGGGAGGGGTGTGGGTGTGTATAGTGGGAGGAGTGTGGGTGTGTATAGTGGGAGGTGTGTGGGTGTGTATAGGGTGGGAGGGGTGTGGGTGTGGGTGTGAAATTCAGTGAAATCTTTCACAAAGTGAAGACATTGTTTATTGTTGCCATGGCAGCCTGGAGAGCTGCTATACATATGCGTTCCGTCCGTAATTATTGGGCTGCTGAGAAATAACAGAGGTTGTGTACGGCGTTCCTCTGCGCTGAGACTGGTACGGATATGTCCTGCAAACACACACAATCACTGTATTACTGTACACTACACACTTACGAGTTTACACACAACACACACCTTCTCCTTCAGTGCTCTTCTTTATTTTTATTGTTTTCAAAATTATACACTGATCCCAAAGAATCCAAACTGGTAAAGATCACGTCTGGAATTCTGTAGTAAACAAAAATACAAACAAAAAGTCCACCTGGGTTTTTTATGTTTCTGACCTTCTTAATGTGCTTTAGAGCATCAGTTTTGTTGTCTAAAGGAAAGTGAGTACAGAGAGTACAGAGAAGAATGATCGAGAACTTCCTCTTCTGCAGATGATAAAATATTAGAATTAACAGCTTCAGAAACAACTGATTTACATCAAAGCTTCTCAGAATTCATTGGCAGTGATGTAACACTGATGTAACATGTAACACTGATGTAAAACTGATATAACAGTGACGTAACAGTGATGTAACAATGATATAACAGTGATTTAAAACTGATATAACAGTGATTTAAAACTGATATAACACTGATGTAACAGTGATGTAACAGTGATGTAACAGTGATATAACAGTGATGAAACACTAACACTGATGTAACACTGATATAACAGTGATGTAAAACTGATATAACACGGATGTAACAATGATATAACAGTGATGTAACACTGATATAACACTGATGTAACACTGATGTAACAGTGATGTAATAGTGATGTAACAGTGATGTAACAGTGATGTAACAGTGATATAACAGTGATGAAACACTAACACTGATGTAACACTAATATAACAGTGATGTAAAACTGATATAACAGTGATGTAAAACTGATATAACAGTGATGTAACACTGATATAACAGTGATGTAAAACTGATATAACAGTGATGTAAAACTGATATAACAGTGATGTAACACTGATATAACAGTGATGTAAAACTGATATAACACGATGTAACAATGATGTAACAATGATATAACAGTGATGTAACACTGATATAACAGTGATGTAACACTGATGTAATACTGATATAACAGTAATGTAAAACTGATATAACAGTGATGTAAAACTGATATAACAGTGATGTAACACTGATGTAACACTGATATAACAGTGATGTAAAACTGATGTAAAACTGATATAACAGTGATGTAAAACGGTGATGATATGTAACACTGATATAACACTGATGTAAAACTGATATAACAGTCATGTAACACTGATATAACAGTCATGTAAAACTGATATAACACTGATGTAAAACTGATATAACAGTGATGTAACACTGATATAACAGTGATGTAAAACTGATATAACGGTGATGTAACACTGATGTAACACTGATATAACACTGATGTAAAACTGATATAACAGTCATGTAACACTGATATAACAGTCATGTAAAACTGATATAACAGTGATGTAACAGTGATGTAACTGATATAACAGTGATGTAAAACTGATATAACAGTGATGTAACACTGATGTAACACTGATATAACACTGATGTAAAACTGATTTTAACAGTGATGTTACACTGATGGTGAATATAGTTTACATTGCTTCCACAGCATTCTGTTCATCATATTTACATTCAATGAGACGTCATTTATTTTCCTACAGAACAACAACCCAAACACAATGATCTGAAAACAATGACTCAAAACACACCTCCAGGAGTTACATGTTTGAGAAGATGAATAAATAAAGTTATTTTTTTATTTATATATTTATCTAAACTCACATTTTCTCCTCTTTGCTGTCGTTTCCACACACACACAGTAAACAACAGCCACCAATCAGAGCGAGTGTCGCTGAACACCAGCCAATATACAAACCATCTCCAATTTCAAACACACACACACACACACACACACACACACACACACACACACACACACCACACGAGATAAACATAAACATCAATCATCTCTCTCTCTCCTTAACACACACACACACACACACACACACACACCACACAGCTCATATCATAAACACACACACACACACACACACACACATCATCACACACACATCATCATCATCATCACTCACACACACACACACACACACACACACACACACACACACACACACACAAAGACAAAACATCATGCAACACACAACCATCACTCTCTCTCTCTCTCTCTTACACACACACACCATCATCATCATCTCTCTCTTTTACACACACACACACACACACACATCATCATCATCAACAGCTCTCTCTTACAGACACACACACACACACACACATCACATCATCTCTCTCTCTTACACACACACACAGATAAACATCATCACACACATCACATCATCACACACACACATCATCACATCATCACTTGCATCTCTCTCTCCACACCACACACACACACACACACACACACACACACACATCATCTCTCTCTCTCTTACACACACACACACACACACACAGATAAACATCATGACACACACATCATCATCATCATCTCTCTCTCTCTTTTACACACACACACACATCATCTCTCTCTCTCTACAGACACACACACACACACATCATCATCATCTCTCTCTCTCTTTTACACACACACACACATCAGCTCTCTCTAAGACCCAGACACACTCACATCTCTCTTACAGACACCACACCACACATCTCATCATCTCTCTCTCTCGTTACAACACACACACACACACACACACACACACACACACACATCAGCTCTCTCTGCTCTTACACACACCACACACACACAGATAAACATCATGACACACACACACACATCATCATCATCATCTCTCTCTTTTAACACACACACACACATCATCTCTCTCTCTCTTACTGACACACACACACATCATCATCATCTCTCTCTCTCTCTCTTTTAACACACACACAACACACACACCACACACACACATATCTCTAGCTCTCTTTTACCCCCACACACACACACACACACACACACACACATCATCAGCGCTCTCTCTTACACACCCACACACCTCTCATCATTATCCTTCATCATCACACATTCTCATCTCTCTCTCTCTCTCTTACACACACACACACACACCATCATCATCTCTCTCCTCTCTCTCTCTACACACACACACACACACACACACCATCATCATCATCTCTCTCTCTCTCTCTCTCTTACACACACACACACACACACACACACACACACACCATCATCATCTCTCTCTCTCTTACACAAACACACACACACACACACACACACATCTTCCTCTCTCACACACAAACAAACACACACACTCATCTCTCTCTCTCTCTTACACACACACACACCACACACACACACACCATCACACAGATACACAACCACACATCATCTCATCTCTCTCTCTCTTACACACACACACAAACACACACACACACACACACACACACACACCATCATCACATCATCTCTTCTCTTACACACACACACCACACACACCATCATCTCTCTCTCTCTCTCTCTACACACACACACACACACACACATCACACATCTCTCTCTCTCTCTCACACACACACACACACACACTTGTTTTCTGTTGTTTTCTGTTAAACTGATTACACACACTGCTAACACACTTACTTTGTTCCGGGATAAAGTGGGTCAAAGAACTCCTGCGTGATGTTGAAGGCGTACCACGATACAGCAATCATCGTACACAAACCTGCCACAACACAACACAGTGTTACACTCTACACTGCTGAACTCTGCACTGTGATTGGTCAGAAGTTATTTGTCAGCATCAGCAGTTTGGGTTTCTAATGACCTTATTATTTCCATAGAAACGTCTCATTCTCCGTTTCCGTATGTAGAGAAAACACTTCACATACACGTAACAACATCATACGTCAAGTGAAATCAATTATTAGTATTAAAGTCTTTATGTAGGTCGATATTTTGATTAACATGTAGGAAGGAGCCTCCATTTCCAGTGATTTCTTATTGTTGTGTTGGTGTTAGTGCAGGTGTTTAGTGCAGGTGTTCAGTACATGTAGTGCAGGTGTTCAGTCAGGTGTTTAGTGCAGGTGTTCAGTACAGGTGTTCAGTACAGGTGTTCAGTACAGGTGTTCAGTACAGGTGTTCAGTACAGGTGTTCAGGTGTTTAGTACAGGTGTTCAGTACAGGTGTTCAGTACAGGTGTTCAGTACAGGTGTTCAGGTGTTTAGTGCAGGTGTTCAGTACAGGTGTCAGTCAGGTGTTAGTGCAGGTGTTCAGTACAGGTGTGCAGGTGTTCAGGTGTCAGTACAGGTGTTTAGTGCAGGTGTTCAGTACAGGTGTTCAGTACAGGTGTTCAGTGCAGGTGTTCAGTACAGGTGTTCAGTACAGGTGTTCAGTACAGGTGTTCAGTACAGGTGTTCAGTACAGGTGTCAGTACAGGTGTTCAGTACAGGTGTTCAGTACAGGTGTTCAGTACAGGTGTTCAGTACAGGTGTTCAGTACAGGTGTTCAGTACAGGTGTTCAGTACAGGTGTTTAGTACAGGTGTTCAGTACAGGTGTTCAGTACAGGTGTTTAGTACAGGTGTTCAGTGCAGGTGTTTAGTGCAGGTGTTCAGTGCAGGTGTTTAGTGCAGGTGTTCAGTGCAGGTGTTTAGTGCAGGTGTTCAGTACAGGTGTTCAGTGCAGGTGTTTAGTGCAGGTGTTCAGTACAGGTGTTCAGTGCAGGTGTTCAGTACAGGTGTTCAGTGCAGGTGTTTAGTACAGGTGTTCAGTACAGGTGTTTCAGTGCAGGTGTTCAGTACAGGTGTTCAGTACAGGTGTTTAGTACAGGTGTTCAGTACAGGTGTTTAGTGCAGGTGTTCAGTGCAGGTGTTTAGTACAGGTGTTCAGTACAGGTGTTTAGTGCAGGTGTTCAGTGCAGGTGTTTAGTGCAGGTGTTCAGTACCCTGCAGGATGAAGAACACTCCTCCCAGCACGGCGATTCTTCCCTTCATTATGTAATTCTCTCCTCCGATTTTGGAACACTGCATCCCGACCAGCGTGAAGATCAAACCAAATGTTCCCAACACGATGGAGGCGATCATGAGCGCTCGACATGCCTGAACAAATCCTACACACACACATACACACACACATACACACATCACATACACACACATCACACACACATACACACACACACACACACACACATACACACACACATACACACAACATTAGCATTCATTAATACACCTCTACACACACACACACACACACACACACACACACACCTCTCACACACACACACACACATACACATACACACATACACACCACACACACACACACACACATTACAACATTAGCAATCATTAACTCCACGTTGTCCAGAACAGAAATCAGAGTAGGGTTAGTTTAAGGTTAGTTAAAGTTAAATGTTAGAGTTAGGGTTAAGGGTTAGTTGATAGAGGGTTAAGTGTTAGTTAGGGTTAGGGTTAGGGTTTAAGGTTAGGGTTAGGGTTAGGGTTAGGGTTAAGTGTTAGTTTAAGGTTAGGGTTAAGTGTTAGAGGGTTAGGGTTAAATGAGGGTTAGGGTTAAGTGTTAGTTTAAGGTTAGGGTTAAGTGTTAGAGGGTTAGTGAGGGTTAAATGTTAGTTTAAGGTTAGGGTTAAGTGTTAGTTTAAGGTTAGGGTTAAGTGTTAGAGGGTTAGTGAGGGTTAAATGTTAGTTTAAGGTTAGGGTTAAGTGTTAAAGTGTTAGAGGGTTAGTGAGGGTTAAAGTGTTGTTAGGTAGGGTTAAGGTTAGGGTTGTTAGGGTTAAGTAGTGAGGGTTAAGGTTAGTTTAAGGTTAGGGTTAAGTGTTAGAGGGTTAGTGAGGGTTAAATGTTAGTTTAAGGTTAGGGTTAAGTGTTAGTTTAAGGTTAGGGTTATGTTAGTGTTAGGTTAGGGTTAGTGAGGGTTAGTGTTAGGGTTAAGTTAGGGTTAGTAAGTTAGGGTTAGTGAGGGTTAAATGTTAGTTTAAGGTTAGGGTTAAGTGTTAGAGGGTTAGAGGGGTTAGTTTAAGGTTAGGGTTAGTTTAGAGGGTTAGTGAGTTAAATGGTTAAGGTTAGTTTAAGGTTAGGTTTAAGGTTAGAGGGTTAGTGAGGGTTAGGGTTAGGGTTAAGTGTTAGTTTAAGGTTAGGGTTAGTGTTAGAGGGTTAGTGAGGGTTAAATGTTAGTTTAAGGTTAGGGTTAAGTGTACCAGCGAGGCCCAGCATAGAGGGAAACTCCTGGCAGTTATGAACGCCAGTGGAATCCGTAGCGCAGGACATCCATAAGTTTTCATAGACGAGGGATGCGGTGATGACGTTCCCATCAATGGTGGAAATCTTCCAGAAGTGATACGGAATGATGATCCCGGACATCACCCATCCCGCAAAACCCAGCAGAAAAGCCATCACCTCGATCGCCGCATTCACCATCGCTACACTCGTGCAGCACCTCTCATATTACTACAGCAGCGCAAGCATACACACTGCAGGACACTCCGACATCCAACTGATCTACTGAACTATTCATCTGCACCTCCACCCCTGCTCCACTGCTCCACCTCCACTCCCGCTCAAACTCCACCCCTGCTCCACTGCTCCACCTCCATCCCGCTGAAACTCCACCCCTGCTCCACTGCTCCACCTCCATCCCGCTCAAACTCCACCCCTGCTCCACTGCTCCACCTCCATCCCGCTTAAACTCCACCCCTGCTCCACTGCTCCACCTCCACTCCCGCTCAAACTCCACCCCTGCCCCTGCTCCACCTCCATCCCGCTTCAAACTCCACCCCTGCTCCACTGCTCCACCTCCATCCCGCTCAAACTCCACCCCTGCTCCACCTCCATCCCGCTCAAACTCCACCCCTGCTCCACTGCTCCACCTCCATCCCGCTCAAACTCCACCCCTGCTCCCTGCTCCACCTCCATCCCACTCCTCCACTCCACCCATGCTCAAACTCCACCCCTGCTCCACCTCCATCCCGCTCAAACTCCACCCCTGCTCCACTGCTCCACCTCCACTCCCGCTCAAACTCCACCCCACCTCAACCACCACTGCTCCACCTCTCCCTCCACCCTCTCCTCCACCTCTCCCTCCACCCTTCTCCTCCCCCACCCTTCTCCTCCTCCACCCCTGCTCCATCTACACATTTACCTCCTGCTTTCAGCTCATGCATGAGTTTTAACACTACTTTATTTACAATCTTTCAGACACAAACACACTACATCTAAAATGTGTATAAACATCAGAACTCATCTCCTTCATTACAGTGACTTTTATAAATGATGTGTTTTTGCACAAAGAGGTTCAAAACTCCTCCATGTATGAAGTGTTTTATCAATAAATTCATTCTCTTCTGTACCACAGTTGTTATTATTGTTATTATTATTATTATTGTTGTTGTCGTTGTTTTGTTACCTGGTAAAGCGAGCAATGAGGAGAAATACCAGCAGTCGTAAATGCCCGTGGAATCCTCAGCGCAGGACATCCACAGGTTCTCGAAGATGTTGGAGGTGATGATGACGTTGCCGTAGTCGGTGGACACTTTCCAGGTGTGATGGTGTAAAGTGATAAACGCAGTCACGGCGCCAAAAAAACCCAGAAAAAGTGCAACAATCTGCAGAGTTTCTTTCATTATCGTCCACCTGCTGTGTTCCTCTGCAGCTCAAACACACTCGATGTCCACAAGCGTAAGGGGGGGTGTGTGTGTGTGTGTGTGTGTGTGTGTGTGTGTAATTACAGGCTGGTCCAGCAGCAGAATCCGCCCAGGAGCGTTACATTAACATTTTTACTAAGATTTAGTTTAAGCCTTTAATATAAATAATAAATCAACAGGTTTTCACTAAAATAAAAATCTCACACCCAGAATTGCACTGATCTTCTGAGGTCATGTGACCTACAATGTCTGAGCCGGGGTTCCTGGACGCTGCAGTGTGTATGGTTGTGTCTGTGAGAAGAACGAGGCCGTGCTGATGTACATCGTCACTCAGTGCCACATTTCTGACAGTAACTGTGGATATTTTGTGTTTGAGGTACCGAGAGGATTAACTTCAACACACCTGCTGCGTGTGAGTGTGTGGAGGGAGACTCGGGTAAACACACACACACACACACACACACACACACACACACACACACACACACACACACACACACACACAGATTCAGTAATTTTAATATGAATGAAAAACACGTCCCTGATGGAGACAGACGTGATGATGGTGAGGAAGAAAATCCCTGAGATGATTTAAACCCAGAAAGTTTGTCAGCAACACCAGAATGTGTGTTTTCTCCATCATTCTCCTCCATTACTGAGTGGCGTAAAGAGACAAAGTGCAGATGATGAAGACGCGAGGATCCGAGTCACGATGCGGAATAATGAGTGAACTCGTGAATATCACAGTGTGATGATGGTGTTAATGGTTGGTGTGGAAAGTTCTCAGTAGGGTGAAAATGGAGAAGATTCTCA
>JACRUU010000006.1:2217237-2227237 GCA_030449085.1 Kryptopterus vitreolus
GTTAGGTGTAGTGCAGGTGTTCAGTAGTGCAGGTGTTTAGTACAGGTGTTCAGTAGTGCAGGTGTTCAGGTGTAGTGCAGGTGTTTCAGTGCAGGTGTAGTGCAGGTGTCAGTACAGGTGTTAGTGCAGGTGGTCAGTACAGGGTTTAGTGCAGGTGTTCAGTGCAGGTGTTCAGTCAGGTGTTTAGTGCAGGTGTTCAGTGCAGTAGTGCAGGTGTTCAGTAGTGCAGGTGTTCAGTGCAGGTGTTTAGTGCAGGTGTTCAGTACAGGTGGTGTTTGCAGTACAGGTGTCAGTACAGGTGTTCAGTACAGGTGTTCAGTCAGGTGTAGTGCAGGTGTAGTCAGTACAGGTGTTCAGTAGTGCAGGTGTTCAGTCAGGTGTTTAGTGCAGGTGTTCAGTGCAGGTGTTTAGGTGTCAGTACAGGTGTTCAGGTGTTTAGTACAGGTGTCAGTCAGGTGTTTAGTGCAGGTGTTCAGTACAGGTGTTCAGTACAGGTGTTTAGTACAGGTGTTCAGTACAGGTGTTTAGTGCAGGTGTTCAGTACCCTGCAGGATGAAGAACACTCCTCCCAGCACGGCGATTCTTCCCTTCATTATGTAATTCTCTCCTCCGATTTTGGAACACTGCATCCCGACCAGCGTGAAGATCAAACCAAATGTTCCCAACACGATGGAGGCGATCATGAGCGCTCGACATGCCTGAATATAACCTGAACACACACATACACACACACACACACACACACACACACACATACACACACACACACATACACGCACATACACACACACACACACACACACACACACACACACATTACACCACATTAACCCTGTACTGCAGTGAGAGAAATGTATAATATTAAATGATTATAAAATATGGTTGTATTTTTCTCCTCACTGTAACGTAATTCTGGTTCAGTTTGAAGTCACATGACCTGCTGTGATCCCAGTGATGTCTCACTTTTACTCAATTATTCACTACAGTCAATCAAAATTTTGTAATAATCTCTAGTAAAAAAAAACACAAACAGGAAGTGTGATATAACCTGTGTGGTGTGTGTGTGTGTGTGTGTGTGTGTGTGTGTGTGTGTAAATGGAGTTGTTGAGTTACAGAACTTGAATCGAGGCTTTAGAAAATCCGGTTGTTCCCCATAAACAGTGTTATAAACAGTGGTGTAGTTAATGTTTATACGTTCCACAGTGCTACAGTTCAGTTCAGGACCAAGATGAAGATTCTTCACTTCACTACAACAACCTTAATCAGGAAGGTTCCTTCTGCACCTTTATTTCCACCTGCATATTGAATCCTGTGTCCACCATCCTCTACTCCTGCTCCACTCATCCCATCATCTACAAAACTGGATTTTACACAAACACATTTTATTACTTTACTCTCTACCAGTTTCTCCTCTGATGGTAGAACCCAAGCCCAGTGATTCAGCATTAGCATCGCTTTCATAATAGAGTCTCTCAAGCTCCAAAGTAGATAGTTCACTCTGGGTTAGTGAGATCACCGGGAAATCAGGAGAAATCAGCAGAAATCAGTGGAAATCAGGAGAAATCAGTGGAAATCAGGAGAAATCAGTGGAAATCAGGAGAAATCAGGAGAAATCAGCAGAAATCAGGAGAAATCAGTGGAAATCAGGAGAAATCAGTGGAAATCAGGAGAAGAAATCAGGGAAATCAGGAGAAATCAGGTGGAAATCAGGAGAAATCAGGAGAAATCAGGGGAAATCAGGAGAAATCAGGAGAAATCAGTGGAAATCAGGAGAAATCAGTGGAAATCAGGAGAAATCAGTGGAAATCAGGAGAAATCAGCAGAAATCAGTGGAAATCAGGGGGAAATGCTGGAAGTGTAAATGCATCTTCACTCTTTAACTCAGGAACTTTAACACCAAACGTCTTTAACACACACCTCTTTGTCTCCGTCACCTCGTCTTCTAACCTCAGGATTATTTGTTCTGTTATCCCATATATTCTTAGATGTGTGTGTGTGTGTGTGTGTGTGTGTGTGTGTGTGTGTGTAAGGCGTACCTGGTAAGGCGAATAAGGATGGGAAATACCAGCAGTTGTAGATCCCGGTGGAGTCGTCAGCGCAGGACATCCACAGGTTCTCATATAAATTGGAGGTGATGATGACGCTGTCTTCATCACTCGACTCTTTCCAGGATCGAACCTGCAGTGACACGGCTGCACACACACACCCCAAAAAGCCCACAAACAACCCACACACCTGCACCATGTCCTTCATCCTGCCTTCTAATACACACTCACACACACTGGCCAAGAGGAACTCCTGCTCCACATGTTCACACTGGTGTGTTTGTGTGTGTGTGTGTATGTGTGTGTGTGTGTGATCCTGATGAACTACTGTCGTGTTATCACTACACTCTGTGAACCATAAGTTGTAGTTACTTACTGAACCCACAAACACACACACACACACACACACACACACACACACACACACACACACATGTTGTAAAGCTATGTGGGAGGGGTGTGTATATCATTCATATCACCATTGCCGGTCAATAATTAACACACACTCATATATGCATTCACACACACACACACACACACAGCACATGACATTTCTGTAAATACATTATCACACTTATTTAATAGACTGCCATCTGTACACACACACACACACACACACACACACACACACACACACACACACCATACACACATAATGTCACCTGGTGTATAGATAAAGCACAAGTCAGTGTATTTGATTTATTTATATTAATTTATTCATTGTTAGACTGACACTAAAGTATGCAAATTATGAAAGAACACATTTTATAATAAACAAAAACATATTAAAGTATAGCTTTACGTTTTTAGATTCCCTAAAGTAAAAACAAACACAGGTTTTGAGGATTTTTTCACACTCGTCAGATTGATCAGGACGTCGCCTGGAACAGGTTTCCAAGGTGTTGAGTGTTTGTTGGCTGCTTTTCTTTCGTTCTCTGATCCAACTCATCCCAAATCATCTCACCTGGATTTAGGTGGAGTGATTATCGAGGCCAGATCATCGAATGCGGAGCTCCATCACGCTACGTCTTGGGCGGAGAGCTCTTACAGAACTTACAGGTGTGTTTATGGTTGTTGTTCTGAAAAGAAATAGTCTAAATAAGTATAAAGCAGATGTGATGCTACATGTCACTGCAGAATATTGTGGCAGACATGTTGGTTATGTGCGTTCACTAACTGTGTCACCAACAAAACATCACACCATCACACCTCCTCCTCCAGGCTTCACCGTGGGAACCACACCTTCAGGAACCGTCCTCCACCTTCTGTACATTTAACAAAGACACAGAACCAAAGAACGAAAACATCTCAGATCACAGAAGAGTTTTACACTGATCTAATCTTCATTCCTTGTGTTTCATGGCTGAGAAGCGTTGATGTAACTCAGCGGATTCTGTGTTGAAGGACGCGACAGGTTGAGAATCTGATTTGTTAAAACAACATGAACACACAATCTTCAGGACACACGTGTTTTTCTCTGTGACGGCTCGATGCAAAAGTCTGGAGATATCACCTCAGCAACATGTGACATGACAAGTAAAATCTGATTGGATTAAAAACTATATGTATGTGTGTGTACATATATATATATATATATATATATATATATATATATATATATATATATATATATATATACATATATACAATTATACATCTCTCTATCTGACCCTCGGTCTGTTTATCTGTCTGTGTGATCTGTCCATCCTGTAAAGGTGTGATTAGAGTGATAAAGGATCAGAAACCTTTCATATCTCATTATCACTGATGTTTTCATTGTTCCGGCTGTGATTCACACAACACATGGTACTTTGTTACTTACTGTCAGGTATCAGATTACCCTACACACACACACACACACACACACACACACACACACACACACACACACACACAGATGTGTTCTATTTAATATGTGTGTGAAGTTCTTTTTGATGCTATCTGAAATACCCATGTGTTCTTGTTTGTGTGATACTGATGAACAGTAAAAACACACAAACTCGGTTCTCACGCTTGGACCACTGAACTTCCTCTGAGTGTGAGTGTGTGTGAGTGTGTGTGTGTGTGTGTGTGTAGGGCATGTTACAGTGAAACACACACACAAACAAATGGTACAGAACATCAGTGAATCAGTGAAACAGGAAATGATCAGGATTTGAATATAAATGTATAAATGTTTTTATATTTACAAATAAATGTTCCGCGCTTTATTTCTGTACACTTTTGGGAATATTGTGCGGGATTCAGAGTAAACTTATTCCAAGTTCAGTAGAGCAAATAAAACTCAGCGATAAGAATATAGAAGAATATATCATTGTGAATATAGAATATTTTATTTCCGTTTTTATGTTAAATAAAGTTTGTGTAGAGAATAAATTATGAATATCATTTCAAATGTAATTATTTTTACTGAAATTTCTCTTTTTATGTGAATATGATTACAGTTACACACTCCGCGCGCTCCTGGCCCTCTGCCGCTTTATCGGGGAGGAATGACGTCACGACTCGTTAACGAGGTAAATAAAGGGGGCGTGGCCTGGAGTTAATTGTAAGTGTTAGAAATACACTGTGCACACGCGCTTCGATCCAAACCCGCACGGAAACGATGTGCTCGTGTGCACAATGGCTCGCGCTCGCTGCCGCGGTGCTGCTGGTAACCGGAACGCGCGCGCGGGATCCGCGTTCGTAAAGAAGGACCGGATGTGAGACACATCAAAGCTCCGTGGTTTGAGCCGCTGGCCGTCATCGTGCACTGCACCGAGAACAGCATGGTGATCCGAGCACGCGCTGATCTCTACGGTACGGGGAGGCTCGTGACCGCGAGTGAACTGCGACTCGGAACCGATTCCTCAGCGAGAAACTGCGTGGCAGTTCAGCACGAGGACGCCGAACACGTGATCACAGCCGGACTGCACGAGTGTGGCGCGGAACTGCGTGTGAGTACCGAACCGAACCGAACCGAACCGAGTGCGCGTGAACCGTTCACTCCCCAACACCGAGTAACGTCTCTGCGTTAGATTTAAATTGGGCGTGGCTTATCTCACCTGACACGTGCCACAGTGATCTCACCTGGGCTGTGTCTCAAATCACTCACTGTGCACTACAGTCCGACACTACACACCTCATACAGTATATAAACACAATCACTCACTGTGCACTACAGTCCGACACTACACACCTCATACAGTATATAAACACAATCACTCACTGTGTACTACACACCTCATACAGTATATAAACACAATCACTCACTGTGCACTACAGTCCGACACTACACACCTCATACAGTATATAAACACAATCACTCACTGTGCACTACACACCTCATACAGTATATAAACACAATCACTCACTGTGCACTACAGTCCGACACTACACACCTCATACAGTATATAAACACAATCACTCACTGTGCACTACAGTCCGACACTACACACCTCATACAGTATATAAACACAATCACTCACTGTGCACTACACACCTTATACAGTATATAAACACAATCACTCACTGTGCACTACAGTCCGACACTACACACCTTATACGGTATATAAACACAATCACTCACTGTGTACTACACACCTCATACAGTATATAAACACAATCACTCACTGTGCACTACAGTCCGACACTACACACCTCATACAGTATATAAACACAATCACTCACTGTGCACTACAGCCATAACACAATCACTCACTGTGCACTACACACCTACACACCTTATACAGTATATAAACACAATCACTCACTGTGCACTACAGTCCGACACTACACACCTTATACAGTATATAAACACAATCACTCACTGTGCACTACAGTCCGACACTACACACCTCATACAGTATATAAACACAATCACTCACTGTGCACTACACACCTTATACAGTATATAAACACAATCACTCACTGTGCACAACACACCTTATACAGTATATAAACACAATCACTGTGCACTACAGTCCGACACTACACACCTTATACGTATATAAACACAATCACTCACTGTGCACTACACACCTTATACAGTATATAATTACAGAGTCAGGGTTCTCGTGTTCTTCACATCTGCATTATGGAGGACTCTTTCATATCCAGCTGCACCTTTAGAAGAACTGCTTCTGTTAATCATTCCTTCCTGAATCATTTGTTCCGATATGTTCACATAGATACCAGGACAGAGACGAGTGTTCAGACCATAGAGGAATGAGTGGAACAGAGAGATGGAAGGAGAAATGTGTGTGTGTTTGTGTGTTGTGTGTGTGTGTGTACACGTTTACATTTATGGCGTTTGGCACACACTGTTATCCAGAGCGACCCACTAGTGGCAGTTTGGTGGAGGTGTGGAATTTGAACCTGTCCGGGGGGCAATGCCTTAACCACTGATCTCCCAGAGGTGTTTATTCCCATGTGTTAATTATTTGTTGTTTAGGTTGAGGATGACAGTTTGGTTTACTCCAACACCTTGTTTCATGTTCCAAATACGAACCGCTTTGGCATCATCAGATCCGTGGGCGTGGCCATTCCTCTGCAGTGCCGCTATAAAAGGTTAGAAATACAAAAAGGTTTTGTATTTCTGTATTTAAAAAGGTATTTTGTATTTAAAAGGTTAGTGTGGTCTTTTAGTGCACTGGTATAGCGTGTGTGTATATGGCTGACTGTGTGTGTGTGTGTGTGTGTGTGTGTGTGTGTGTGTGTGTGTGTGTGTGTGAGAGATGAACAGGACTCACTTTGTTAGCAGTAATATCCAGTCAAATCTTGAGAGCTCCGCCTCCACCACACCCGAGTTCTCACCTCAGTATGGAATCGGTTTGTGTTTCACTTCCAGTTTTATTACAGTTAATGAAATTATTGCAATTCAGATAACTGTACACTGTAAATGACACTGTGTGTGTGTGTGTGTGTGTGTGTGTGTGTGGGGATGGGCGTGTCTTCTGTTCTGTAGATGATTGGATGTCTTTGAGATTGTTTGACGTGTTGCACAGTGATGACATCAGCGTGGCGGCGTCTGTGCTCAGCGCTCGTCACAGCGGCGTTAAACTCTTCCTGCAGCGCTGTGTGGTGACACCGAGTCCCAACAACGCAAACACACCCAGCTGTGACCTCATCAATCATCACGGGTCAGAACCACACCCCTCACCTTTCATCTACTCCACAACATGCAGTCCAGAATTGAGGTGTGGTGGATAGAGCGCCCCCTCATGGAGAAATCTACACACATCTCGTTTTTCTACATGAAATATTACGTCAGGAACTTGTCGTGTCTTTGTGAAGTCCATCACTCATAGATCTACAAATATCATTTAAACCTGCATTTCCTGAGATCTCCCATGTGCTGTAGGTGTTCTTCTGACCCAGGACCAGCCGAATCCCCCGTCTCCATCCTACCCGAGACAGACTCCCACATTCTGAGGATGAAACTCGACCTGCACCATTCACTCGGCAACAAACCCCAATCCGAGTCTGTGAGGAGCATTTACACTTCGTGCTACACACACACACACACACACACACACTCCAATTTGATAGGGTTGAGTGCATTGGTGTAAATGCTGTGTGATGGTGAGGTGGGTGATTTGTGGTGGTTGTGTGATTGAGGTTGGTGATTGTATGATGGTGGTGATTGTGTAATGGTGAGGTGGGTGGTTGTGTGATTGTGAGGTTGTGTGATTGTGAGGTTGTGTGATTGTGAGGTTGTGTGATTGTAGTGGTTGTGTGATTGTGTGGTTGTGTGATTGTGAGGTGTGGTTGTGTGATTGTAGTGTGTTGTGTGATGGTGGTGTGTGTGATTGTGTGTGAGTGAGGTGTGTGATGTGTGGTGTTGGTGCTGGTGTGATTGTGTGGTGGGTGGTGGGGTGATTGGTGATGTGTGTGTAATGTGCTATGGTGATTTGTGTGATGTGTGCTTGTGGTGATTGTGGTGATCTAGTGGTGGTGGTGATTGCTGAGGTGTGATTGGTGTGGTGTGTGATGGTGGTGCTTGGGTGTGATGGTGTGATTGTGCTTGGTGTTGTGGTGGTTGTGTGACTTTGTCGGGTGAGTGTGGTGATGGTGTGGTGCGGTGTGATGCTGGTGGTGGTTGTGTGATTGTGAGGGTGATTGTGGTGGTTGTGTGATTGTGAGGTTGTGTGTGGGTGAGGTGGGTGTAGTGGTGACTGTGTGTGATTGGTGATTGTGTGATTGGGTGTGGTGGTGGTTGTGTTGGTGAGGTGGTGATTGGTGTGATGGTGATGGTGGTGTTTGTGAGGTGAGGTGATTGTGGTGGTTGTGTGATGGTTGTGTGATTGTGATTGGTGAGGTGGTGATGGTGTGTGTGATGTGTGGTGATTGTGTGGTTGTGCTTGTGAGGTTAGTGTGATTGGTGATGGTGGTGTTGTGTGATTGTGATGGTGGTTGTGATTGTTGTGGCGCTGGTGTGTGGTTTGAGGTTGCTGTGTGGTGGGTTGTGGTGGGATGTGTGAGGTGTGGTTGTGTGAGCTGTGTGTGGTGTGTGGATTGGTGGTTGTGTGATTGTGAGTGGTGTGTGTGTGAGGTTGTGTGTGAGTGGTTGTTGATTGTAGTGGTTGTGTGATGGTGGTGATTGTGTGATGGTGAGGTTGTGTGATTGTGAGTTTGTTTCCTGTAGTTGTTGGTCACATGCTGGATGAAGACGGCTGATGCGGTTCAGGAGAAGGTCTCTGGGTGTAGCTACATGGGGAACAGGTGAGATCTCCATCACCACCAGTTTCTTCCACTTTCACTCATAAATAATAATAACTCCTGGCTTTGGGCTCCAGTGATGTTACCTGACCATATTCTACTAGAACCTGCAGAACATCTTTACAGATCCTGATACCAAACTAAAAACTCACAAAGAGCACATCAAGAGCAGCACAACGCACTCTGTGTACATTATTCACTACTACTACTACTAATAATAATAATCATTGTTATTGAGGTGTGTGTGTGTGTGTGTGTGTGTGTGTGTGTGTGTGTGTGTGTGTGTGTGTGTGTGTGTGTGTGTGTGTGTGTGTGTGTGTGTTGGGTATGAAGGAGAAGGCTATAGGAGAAGAATTTAACCTGAGGAACAGCAACTGTTTCTTTCAGCGCCACTCAGTGTTCACTTTCGGAACTGCATGCAAACGTGTGTGTGTGTGTGTGTGTGTGTGTGTGTGTGTGTGTGTGTGTGTGTGTGTGTGTGTGTGTGTGTAGCTGTGCGCAGTGGTGATGGGAAGCATGAGGTGTGTGAGTGCTGTGATGGGAAGTATGATTTCTTCAGCCAGAGACCGATGCATGTCTGAGTTCCAAATGCATAGACTGATCAGGTGACACACACACACACACACACACATTGCATATATATTTATTAACAATGTTCACAATGTGTGTGTTGATCTGTGGTTGATTTGTGTCCTTGTGTCCGGATTCAGAGCAATGCTGATGGTGTTCCTGATATCATTACTGAAGTTGACGTCTCTCACACACTTCACATTGCAGAACACACACCTGGATTGTTTCCTGTAGGAGAGAAAATTATAATGGACTATAGGATTTATTTTCTGTTTTCATAGTGTGCTATTTTGTGTTAATAAAGTTGTAAATATTAAGTCTGTAAACTGATCCTTGTTCTAATCAGTGCTGAATTTATTCAATAAAACTCGATAAATAAGGTTGATTTTTCCTTCGGCTGCAAAACTTCATTTCCCACAATGCAACTGCTGCTCATGGTATCAAAGATATTGCGTCACATCCGGTTAATGGCTGCGCGTGTTCAGTAAGGGGAGCGTTAGCTTCTGTAGCTAAAAGACTTTAAAAGTGAACATTTGCATTAAATTTATATTTAAAGATTATTTTTACCTCAGACAAACTTCGAGTTTCAGGTATTTAACTAAAAATGTATTAACTAAAGAAGTATTTTTGTAAAAATGATTTATAACGCGTAGTTATAATTACATTGTGTAATATTCAGTTTATTT
>JACRUU010000006.1:2229737-2234737 GCA_030449085.1 Kryptopterus vitreolus
TCTCTCTCTCTCCCTCTATCTCAGTCCTCTCAGTAGTAGCAGTAATGTGGTTTCTGATGGTGTTTGGACGGTTCAGGACTTTCTCACATGTGTTCAGTCATTCCAGCTGCTTGACCCTGGAGTGTTTGGATAACAGACACACACACAAACCTCTGATGTGTTGCCATTTTTTTTTATTGTTTTTTGGATTGTGAAAGATGAAGTGTGTGTGTGTGTGTGTGTGTGTGTGTGTGTGTGTGTTGTATAAGGTAATAAATCATAGCAGGCGTTAAAATAAAACACTTTATTAAGTTTGTTATTGCAATAGAGGCTGAACATCAGCTTTATCATCAGTCCTGCACTGAATATTAGTGTTTAACAGCCTCGTGACCGTGTTTACACTTCATTTACATTTACAGCATTTATCAGACCTACTTATCCAGAGCGACATACATGAAGTCTCATTGCCATATTAAACCAATAGTGTGTGTAAAGCTTGTGTGTGTGTGTGTGTGTTTCACATTCCCAGGACAGAGTGAATGTAATACCCAGCTGTGTTTGAGCTTTGTGAGGATGATGATCAGTGATGCATTAGTCGGTTCATTACTGATATTTAAATAAAACCTGCAGGTACAGAGTGAAAAATGTCTTCATTTCTTCTCCTTTATCTCATAAAATCAAACAGCACACACTCATGTAGTGATGATGATGAGTGTGGGTGTGGGTGTGTGTGTGTGTGTGTGTGGTGTAGGTGGAGGTGGATGAGGGCAGCAGTGTAGTATTGCAGTAAAGGATTTTGTGTCTAAGGCATTTTAATAAATAATTATATGAAATGAATAATCCACGGTGGCAGTGCAGTAGTATTGCAGTAGTGCCTCGTGCATCAGGAAGTTCTCCGGCCTCCGGTAAGGATTTTGAAATTGTCCCTAGTGTGTGATGAAGTGGGGCCCTGCGATTGGCATTCCGATTGTCCCTCTAAGGCCATTTTAATAATCGGATAAGCGCTAGGAAAGATGAATGAATGAATGAATGAATGAGAAACATTAGCATCAAACTTTTATATGTAAAATGTTACTGTAAAAACACTAAAACACTACAGAACATAATACAAAAAATAAAAATAAATAACAACAACCAAGCCCTTATAGTGATGTAGAACCCTGAGATCCTCCACAAGGGGATTATTCACATACACTACATTACTAATCTCTCATTACTGCCATACTCTGTCTCCAGGGTCTCGGGTCTAATCTCAGATCATCAGATTAGAATAGAATGGTGTGTTTAATGAAATCCTGCTTTAACAAAAATTACCTTTACACTTGTTATAAATAATGTTATAAACATCTGCTCAGTTCATTATTCCAGTAAAATTAAATTCATCAAATAAACAAAATCAGCCTTTTAAAATCTACACAAATCCGCTGGAACGCTTCCCAAACCAGGGGTGAAGATTATAAACCAGGGGTGAAGATTATAAACCAGGGGTGAAGATTATAAACCAGGGGTGAAGATTATAAACCAGGGGTGAAGTTTATAAACCAGGGGTGAAGATTATAAACCAGGGGTGAAGTTTATAAACCAGGGGTGAAGTTTATAAACCAGGGGTGAAGTTAAACCAGGGGTATAAACCAGGGGTGAAAGTTTATAAACCAGGGGTGAAGTTTATAAACTCTTCTTTGTAAAATAAATCTATCCATCAGATCTCCTCACTATCACTCATTATTCCATCACACTGGCCGTTTCTTTTTCTTTTTCTTCATCATACAGTGTCCGCAACAAGCTGCAGTTTCTGTGTGTGTGTGTGTGTGTGTGTGTGTGTTATCTATGGTAAAGTGTTCGTAGCTGGTTCCAGAGCAGCAGGGAGAGAATAGTGTGTGGTCCGAGTCTGAAATAAGATGCACCCAGACCTTTATAAAGACCAATGACACCTTCCTTCCTCAGGGTCTTAGAGAAACAGTCCAGGAAACCTCTGTACATCTCACCCTGTACACACACACACACACACACACACACACACCTGTTTTAAATGCATACACTTTTAATAACGTACCAGATTCTGTCTAATTTCAATCATAACATATGTTTTATGGCACTGGGACAGGGAGGGGGACAGGATTATGTGTTGAAGTCAGGGAGGGGGACAGGATTATGTGTTGAAGTCAGGGAGGGGGACAGGATTATGTGTTGAAGTCAGGGAGGGGGACAGGATTATGGTGAAGTCAGGGAGGGGGACAGGATTATGTGGTGAAGTCAGGGAGGGGGACAGGGTTATGTGGTGGGGTCAGGGAGGGGGACAGGGTTATGTGGTGGGGTCAGGGAGGGGGACAGGGTTATGTGGTGGGGTCAGGGAGGGGGACAGGGTTATGTGGTGGGGTCAGGGAGGGGGACAGGGATGTGGTGGGGTCAGGGAGGGGGACAGGGTTATGTGGTGGGGTCGGGAGGGGGACAGGGAGGGGGACAGGGTTATGTGGTGGGGTCAGGGAGGGGGACAGGGTTATGTGGTGGGGTCAGGGAGGGGGACAGGGTTATGTGGTGGGGTCAGGGAGGGGGACAGGGTTATGTGGTGGGGTCAGGGAGGGGGACAGGGTTAGGGTGGGGTCAGGGAGGGGGACAGGGTTATGTGGTGGGGTCAGGGAGGGGGACAGGGTTATGTGGTGGGGTCAGGGAGGGGGACAGGGTTATGTGGTGGGGTCAGGGAGGGGGACAGGGTTATGTGGTGGGGTCAGGGAGGGGGACAGGGTTATGTGGTGGGGTCAGGGAGGGGGACAGGGTTATGTGGTGGGGTCAGGGAGGGGGACAGGGTTATGTGGTGGGGTCAGGGAGGGGGACAGGGTTATGTGGTGGGGTCAGGGAGGGGGACAGGGTTATGTGGTGGGGTCAGGGAGGGGGACAGGGTTATGTGGTGGGGTCAGGGAGGGGGACAGGGTTATGTGGTGGGGTCAGGGAGGGGGACAGGGTTATGTGGTGGGGTCAGGGAGGGGGATGTGGTTGGGGTCATGTTTGGGGGACAGGGTTAGTGGTGGGTCAGGGAGGGGGACAGGGGGAGGGACATGTGGTGGGGTCAGGGAGGGGGACAGGGTTATGTGGTGGGGTCAGGGAGGGGGACAGGGTTATGTGGTGGGGTCAGGGAGGGGGACAGGGTTATGTGGTGGGGTCATCAGGGAGGGGGAGGGAGACAGGGTTAAAGGGTGGGGTCAGGGAGGAGGACAGGGTTAAAGGGTGGGGTCAGGGAGGAGGACAGGGTTATGGGGCATAGACAGGGCGGGGTCAGCGAGGCAGGGCGGGGTTACCTTTCCCCAGTGATCCACCGGCTGATTATAGAGGCGCGTGCTGATGACATCAAATGGAGTCATGAAAAGAACAACCACCACACTGCTGACCATCCCAGCGCAGAGAGACACCAACCAACTGTCCCTTGGTAATATCTACAGACAGACACACAGACAGACACACAGACAGACAGACAGACAGGGTAAGAGAGGGGTGAAGAAGAACTGTTTAAAGTCTTGATGAATGTTTTGTTGGTTCTGAAAGTGTTCAAACCAAACCTGTTTGCCTTGTATTACTGTAACACACACACACACACACACACACAAAACCACTCCTGACACAACAAACCGGTTATGAATGTGTGTGTGTGTGTGTGTGTGTGTGTGTACCTGCATGTCAGTGATGAGCTCTTGGGTGATGGAGAAGGTGCAGAGCTGAGACGCAGAACCCACACTGACCCTCGGCACACTGCCGCACCGGACCCTCGCCACAGTCCCATAATGCCATGCATCCTGTGTATCACTGACAGAGCATGCAACATCCCCTATACACACACATACACACACACACACACACACACACACACACACATAGCAGTGAATGTTAGCTCTGTGATTAATGACTTTCTAATTACTGTTAATAACGTTTGATTATTTAGTTTTAATGATAAACATTTCTGTCTAACTTCAGATAAAATCATTTCATAATTAAGATGTATGTGTGTGTGTGTTTGTGTGTGTGTGTGTGTGTGTGTGTGTGTGTGTGTGTGTGTGTGTGTGCTGAAACAGGACTCACTCTGTGCTGGTACTGGTGTCCTACAGCAATGGAGGACGTGGACTGACTCTGCAGGTGAGTTTTTACCTTAAACGATATGCAGCAAGGTTAATGTGATGTGTGTGTGTGTGTGTGTGTGTGTGTGTGTGTGTGTGTGTGTGTGTGATTATTTAGACTTGTGGTGTGTGTGTGTGTGTGTGATTATTTAGTGACGTGTGGTGTGTGTGTTGTGTGGTGTGTGTGTGTGTGTGTGTGATTATTTAGACTTGGTGTGGTGTGTGTGTGGGATTTTTACTTGTGACTTGTGGTTGTGTGTGTGTGTGTGTGTGTGTGTGTGTTGATTATTTAGACTGTGATTTGTGTGTGTGTGTTGTGGTGTGTGTGTGTGTGTGTGTGTGTGTGTGTGTGTGTGTGTGTGTGTGTGTGTGTGTGTGTGTGTGTGTGTGTGTGACTTGTAGTGGTGTGTGTGTGTGTGTGTGTGTGTGTGTGTGTGTGTGTGTGTGTGTGTGTGTGTGTGTGTGTGTGTGTGTGTGTGTGTGTGTGTAAAACCCCGGCGTGTCCCCCGGCTCTGCTGTTCCCGGTGAGAATGCACGTGAGCGGGTACGGATGTTCTCTGACTCGCAGGTAAAGTAAGGAAAGGCTGAAAAACGCTGCATGGTGAGAATCCGCTCCCGGTGTGAACGCAGTAATCTCACTGATCCGGTTCCGGTACTCACCATGTAGATGGGGCTGCCCACGACGGCTCCCACGACCCCGGACACTGCGCCTGCCGCCGTGCTTTTCACGCTGCTGACGCGGCCCTCGGTGTGGATGTATCCCGCAGACTCGGTGATGGCATACGATCCCGAGTCTCACCCCGTTCATGAAGAACTGGTAGAAGAGCCCGGGCACGAGCCCCTTCTGCAGTGCGTGCAGACCCTCCACGCGCGCGATGGTGTAGAAGGCGTGGAAGACGTTCCGGTAATGAACCCGGT
>JACRUU010000006.1:2247237-2259737 GCA_030449085.1 Kryptopterus vitreolus
TGTACACAAACACAGGCAAATGAAACACACTGAGGAGAACTCACCATCAAACACTGAATATGGTGAGTAGATACGATGCAGCTATGAATCATCATAACTTCTTATCAGTTCTTAAATAGGAACTGTTCAGAACACAGATCTAGTATGTATTTATGTATGTATGCATATATGTGTGTGTGTGTGTGTGTGTGTGTGTGTGTATATTCACACATATATACATACAAACATATACACACACACGTGTATACATACTATGAGTGTGTATACATATTTGTGCATGTGTGTTGTACACACCGTACAGGTGACAGACTTGGCAGTACTGGACTCCTGGAAGTGTAGAGTGAAGTTGTGCAGTCCGGGGTAGTCGGAGGTGACGGGGACGGTGGAGGTTGGTGGAGATGACGATGACTGCGGCTGTAATATGTCACTGAGAAAATCAGTCATGGAGAAGGGTGCGTCTATAGCCATCAGTTCCTCAGAGATATTCTACACACACACACACACACACACACACACACCAGGTTACAAGTAATGTGATCAGTTTAATTTCATCACCACATTTATTATTATTTGTGTGTGTGTGTGTGTGTGTGTGTGTGTGAGATTGACCTCAGTTTCCGTTTCATTATCACCCCTGTGGAAGAGAAGAGAAGCCCTGATTATTGATTTATCAGACGTAATCTGACTGATCAGGGGAACGTCTTGAATTATAACTCATGTGCATTAAAGAGAGTGACTTTTATTCCCAGAGCTCTCCTTCATCTGTGTGTGTGTGTGTGTAACTCACAGTAGGTTCTGCCAGAGCTCTGCAAATTCCTGACTGTTTGCAGGGTCTGGCATCGTGGTGTCTTTTTCTTCCTCTTGCTCCATGTAGACTTGATGTCCACAATCTACACAAACACTGAGACACACCATGCACCACCAAGAGCATGAGGAAGGAGGAGAGAAAATTCACACACACACACACACACACACACACACACACACACACACACACACACACACACACACACATACACACACACACACACACACACACACACACACACACACACACACACACACACAAGCAAGAAAAAACACAGTAATAACACATGCACACACACATACACACATTTGATTGCATATTATACACAGAGATCAAACAGACAGACAGTGAACGCGCAGCCAATAGTAGCAGAGTGGGCGGGGCTTGTGTGAGAAAACTCTGTAAAAACACAAACCTTTAACCGGTTTCTATTATCCGATTAACCGACACACACACA
The DNA here is from genome assembly GCA_030449085.1 of Kryptopterus vitreolus. Classification (NCBI taxonomy): domain Eukaryota; kingdom Metazoa; phylum Chordata; class Actinopteri; order Siluriformes; family Siluridae; genus Kryptopterus; species Kryptopterus vitreolus. The sequence continues at coordinate 2,248,503 of JACRUU010000006.1, forward strand.
CACACACACACACACACACACACACACACACACAACACACACACACACACACACACACACACACACGTGAATCTGATTACAGTGTGAGTACAGATAGACAGTTAGCTTTGGTGCTAATATTACAGTAGCGGTAAACGGGCCTCATGTTTGTATCGGATACAGCATTAGCGTTTATTACCGTCTCTGAACCGCTTATAAACCGACATTACCTGAGCCGGGTAGGGTAAACACACACACACACACACACACACACACACACACACACACTGTGTAGTGTATAGCGGGTTATTATTTACCTGGTGAGTTTCCCCCGCTCACTCCGCGTCTTCCCTCAGCGGTTTCCTCCAAAACAACTCCGCTCACTTCCGCCTTCCTTAAAAACTCCACGCGCTCTCGGGGAATTCCCCAGGAGGCGGAGACACACACTGTCACGTGACATAAGGCGCCGCGCGTCACGGGCCCGGAGTGAGAATCAATAATGATCCGTGATCGATCGATTAATTATCGGATTTACCGATTACACACCAGTCCCACCCCGCGTCATCCGGGGGATCGATATTAGAGCGCTTTCTCCCGTGCTTAAGGGGGCGCTGCAGCACTAACCAATGTGGATCATGATCATGTTTCGTCTCATTGAGGACCTGCTCAGGGTCTACAGCTGAACCCGGACCTGCTGAACCCAGACCTGCTGAACCCGGACCTGCTCAGGGTCTACAGCTGAACCCGGACCTGCTGAACCCAGACCTGCAGACCTGCTGAACCCGGACCTGCTCAGGGTCTACAGCTGAACCCGGACCTGCTGAACCCAGACCTGCAGACCTGCTGAACCCGGACCTGCTCAGGGTCTACAGCTGAACCCTGGACCTGCTGAACCCAGACCTGCAGACCTGCTGAACCCGAACCTGCTCAGGGTCTACAGCTGAACCCGGACCTGCTTAACCCGGACCTGCTCAGGGTCTACAGCTGAACCCGGACCTGCTGCAGTGGTGCTGTCACACCTGGGCCCTGTCCACCAACCTCAACATGACCAAAATCACCATCTTCCAAACTGTCAGGGAAATAAACACATTGTAATTGTACCTAAAACTGCATTAATCCAGCACTAAACACGAGTTCACCAGGAACCTGACAGTGAAGATCCTGAGAGAAAAGAACATGCACAGATTTCTACCATAAAACAACAAACCTATGTGTACAAAATCCTTATAGAAATGTCTGCCGTTACACCTAAACATCTAATAAAGGCCAAATTCTCATAACATCACACACACACACACACACACACACACACGCCATGTTGTGTAGACATGTGTTGGTATTTTGGGGCTGTTGTATGCATTATCACACTCACTCCTATCACCATGAAGTACTTCAAGAAGCTCATCATGAGGAACGTCCCACGCCTGGCCCACACTGGTCCACCTGCAGCTTACACACTGGTCTAATCACGCCATGTAACTACATCCTGGAGCTTTATCACTTCTAACACCACCACACTGCAGTGGTGCACCGCAGGGTTGTGTGTTCAGTCCCCTGCTGTTCATGCTGCACCCGGAGATGACCTACACAACGTGCTGGCTTTGTTTTCTTATTGTAATTTTATTGTGACTACTTTTTAAAAACGATTTAATCATATTATAATTGTTTTATAAATGTTTTGTAAACATGAAAGTCGATCATTATTAATCCAATAACGGAAACGTTTCATCCTGACAGCGAGCGGCTAGCGCGTGCTGTGATATAAATAGCTTTTCTCCCGCGCTTTGCTCCCTCTCGACCAATCAGGAGCTGCGCGAGGAGTGCCGTTACCGCGGGAGAATTTAAAATAACGCTGCGCTCGTGCGGTTTAACGGTCGCTGTGGAAGAGCGGCGCGGGAACTGACCAATCAAAACACAGCTGGTGAAGAGCCGCCATGTTGGCTCAGAGTGCCGCGTTAACAGCGTGTTTACCCTGAAACTGGTGACGAGTCGTCTGACTTCCGGTAGGACTTCCGCCAGTCCCTGTCCTCACCCGACACACACACACACACACACACACACACACACACACACACACACACACACACACACACACACACACACACACACACGCGAGCTGTGACTTCTCCATTCAGACTGAAACCCCGAACACACACACACACACACACACACAGCACTGACTGTGTGTGCATGTGCTTGTTTCCTCCCGTATCACACACACACACACACACACACACACACACACACACTGCTGTTACACTAATTATTAGAGACTAATAACTATACATTTATAAAAGAAAATAAAACACAGGAAAGCATTTATTTTTATTATTATTATTATTATTATTGTGTTATCTGAAATATGCTGTGTGATGTCATGTACGTATTTGTGTTATTTGTTGTGTGCTATTTTTTCATGTATTATTTATTGTATAGTACTTATCACGTGTAGTATTGGGTTAGGATTTGTGTATTATTGTGTAGTACTTGTTGTGTATTATTGTGTATTATTTGTATTATTGTGTATTATTTGTTGTGTATTATTGTGTATTACTTGTTGTGTATTATTTGTTTTGTATTATTGTGTAGTACTTGTTGTGTATTATTTGTTTGTATTATTTGTGTATTATTGTTAGTACTTGTTGTGTATTATTTGTTGTGTATTATTTGTTTTGTATTATGTAGTATTGTGTAGTACTTGTGTATTAGTTTGTATTATTGTGTATTATTTGTTGTGTATTATTTGTTTTGTATTATTGTGTAGTACTTGTTGTGTATTATTTGTTGTGTATTATTGTGTAGTATTTGTTGTCGTTCTGAGGCAGGGTACGGATTTGTTGTCCTGGTTATTTGTGTACTTTCCCTCCTGAATAGAAGGATGTTTCTGTGAGAGAAATGGGATGTTATTTATTTGTAGACGTGTTTAGGAATAGCGAGTGTAGTTGGAGTTTTAGTTATGAAATGTCTGTGAAAAACCCACAATATCTACACTTACATCATACATACTATACAATATCTACACTTACATCATACATACTATACAATATCTACACTTACATACATACAGACGACAATAGCTACACTGACATCATACCATACGATGACAATCATTACACTTAGCGCACGGACACATACATAGACATACATACAGGACAATAGCTACCACGGGACCCCAGGACATACGATGACATCTACACTTAGACACAAATACACGGACATACATACAGACTACATACACTATACACAATATCTACACTTACGGACATCATACATACTATACAATATCTACACTTACACTTACACCATACATACTATACAATATCTACACTTACATCATACATACTATACAATATCTACACTTACATACATACAATAGAGCTGACACGGACAGCATGACAGAGATGACACGGAATACAGGACTTGACAAGAGCGACATCAGGACGACGAGACAAGACTACATCCGACAATAGGACATAGCGACACGGAACCAGACAGGGACTACACGACAGACGCTTACAAGACTGACACGGACACCATGACATACGATACAAGAGCTACACGGACAGCATACAGACGACACAATATCTACACTTACACAGACATACACAATACTACACTTACACATACATACTACACAATATCTACACTTACATCATACATACGATACAAATACTACACACATCATACTACGATACAATAGCTACACTTACACATACATACTACACAATATCTACACTTACACCATACATACTACACAATATCTACACTTACACATACATACTACACAATATCTACACTTACACCATACATACTACACAATATCTACACTTACATCATACATACTATACAATATCTACACTTACATCATACATACTATACAATATCTACACTTACATCATACATACTATACAATATCTACACTTACATCATACTACTATACAATATCTACACTTACATCATACATACTACACAATACTACACTTACATCATACATACTTACAATACTACATACACCATACATACTATACAATATCTACACTTACATCATACATACTATACAATATCTACACTTACACCATACATACTATACAATATCTACACTTACACCATACATACTATACAATATCTACACTTACTTACATCATACATACTATACAATATCTACACTTACATCATACATACTATACAATATCTACACTTACATCATACATACTATACAATATCTACACTTACACATACATACTACACAATATTACATACACCATACATACTATACAATATCTACACTTACATCATACATACTATACAATATCTACACTTACACCATACATACTACACAATATACACTACACTACATACTTACAATATCATACATACTATACACAATATACATACACATACTACTTACAATATCATACATACTATACAATATCTACACTACATACTATACAATATCATACATACTATACAATATCTACACTTACATCATACATACTATACAATATCTACACTTACATCATACATACTATACAATATCTACACTTACATCATACATACTATACAATATCTACACTTACATCATACATACTATACAATATCTGATCAACACACAATAAATAACAAGTGATTTGTATATATGATTACAAATCTTTTTTAAATAAACTACATATTCTAAAATTTTAACATTCTACACTTCATCATCTACATCATGCTGTAGCTGTAAATGCCGCTCTGTGTGTGTGTGTGTGTGTGTGTGTGTGTGTGTGTGATTCCAGTAGCTCAACTTTCTTTAATTCAGAATAAAAACTGATAATATATTAATTTATAAAATTCAGAAGTAATTCTCTCGCACACTAAAGTAAATTATCCGCTACGTTGTGTGTGTGGTGTGTACGTGTGTGTCTGTGTGTGTGTGTGTGTGATAAATCACCCACCTGACTCCAGTTTCCCAAAACTCATTCACAACTCCACAGCTAGAAGTCGAGGGAATCGCCGCATCCATTTCACCAAAATCACACACACACACACACACACACACACACACCCTGATACACACACTGATACACACCCTCACACACCAAGGTTACAGAACTTTTTATCATGATGGCGGATGCACGAGATCAAAACTCCCAAAATCATCAAATAAGGAGCGAAAACGTCATAAAACGGCGCGAGAATCACCAATAGGACACGTGTACACGCACGTACACATACGTGAGCGCGCACACACACACCTCGGATCCATGCCATATCCGTGTTTAAAAAAAAAAGCCCAGATATCTCACACACACACACACACACACACACACACACACACACACACACACAGTCCAGCACAAGGAGGGAGAAACATCGAGACACACACGAGCAGCAACTCAGCCTCCAACACACATCTTCATCATGAATACACACACACACACACACACACACACACACACACACACACACACACAATAAAATATTATAATTATATTGCACAGTAAAAAGCAGGAAAGAAAACAAACCTTATTAACAAGCGGTGATTCCCCGAGTCGCTGTTTCATTCATTTTCTCACACACACACACACACACACACAACACACACACAACACCCACACACACGTTTCATTTTCGCATCATTGTCATTACATTGGCTCCAAAGGAATCAAACATACCATATCCACTGTCACCACCACACACACACACACACCTCAATAAAGAGATACTTTCTCCTGATTCATCACACACTCCTCCTCATCACTCTCTCTCTCTCTCTCTCTCTCTCTCTATATCGTTCTGCCTTCAGCAGTCACAAAAAATGCCAAGTCAACTTCCGCCTGCAGCCTTCAAAATGGCAGAACAAGCTCTCTCTCTTACACACACACACACACACACACACACACACACACACACACACACACACACAATAAATAAGGATGGAGCACTGTCCGGTCATTACACTGATTTCCTTGAGAGTTTATCTCTCCATCACAGTGACATCACTATTACAGCTGTCAGGTCATGTGACCACATCATGTCTCCTTCTTACCCTCCCCCCCCACTCTCTCTCTCTCACACACGCACACACACACACATCTACACACACTCACGCTCTCAAACGTACACACACAAACACACACCACTGATCTAACTGTAACCAGTGAAACTGAATATTATAGAGAAAGTGTGTGTGTGTGTGTGTGTGTGTGTGTGTGTTACATGCAGGAGGTGAATCAAAAGTTAAACTTGTTCTTGTATACACACACACACACACACCAGACAGAGGAGTGTGTGTTTGTGTAGATATGAGTAAGAGTTGGAGACAGTAGAGCATTATGGGTAGGAAGTAGGTGTAAGTGGGTGGACCGGAGATGAATCAATGGTTAAGTTTGTGTTCTCACACACACACACACACACACACACACACACACACACACACACACACACACACACACACACACACACACACACACACACAGTCATGATCACTTCCCCTCGCCCACGGTGTGCACTGTCTTTAATCCAAACCTCTGAGTGTGGTCTAGGCAACAAGAGGGCATTACAGAAATATAACCATTGTGTGTGAGAGTGTGTGTGTGTGGTGTGTGTGTGTATGTGTGTATGTGTGTGTGTGTGTGTGTGGTGTGTGTGTGTTGGTGTGTCGGGTATGTGTGTGTGGGTGTGTGTGGGTGTGTGATGTGTGTACGTGTGTGTTGGTTGTGGTTTGAGCTGTGTTGTGTGGTGGTGTGTGTGGTGTGGTGTGTGTGTGTGATGTGTTGTGGTGTGTGGTGTGATGTGCGGGTGTGGTGGGTGTGTGTGTATGTGTGTGGGGTGTGTGTGTGTGTGGTGTGTGTGTGTGTGTGTGTGTGTGTGTGTGGTGTGTGTGTGTGTGTGTGTGTGTGTGTGTGTGGTGTGGTGTGTGGTGTGTGTGTGTGTGTGTGTGTGTGTGTGTGGTGTGTGTGTGTGGTGTGGTGTGTGGTGTGTGTGTGTGTGGTGTGTGTAGTGTGGTGTGGTGTGTGTGTGTGGGTGGGTGTGTGTGTGTGTGTGTGTGTGTGTGTGTGTGTGTGTGTGTGTATGTGTGTGTGTGTGTGTGTGTGTGTGTGTGTGTGTGTGTGTGTGTGTGTGTGGTGTGTGTGTGGTGTGTGTGTGTGTGTGTGTGGTGTGTGTGTGTGTGTGTGTGTGTGTGTGTGTGTGTGTGTGTGTGTGTGTGTGTGTGTGTGTGTGTGTGTGTGTGTGTGTGTGTGTGTGTGTTGTGTGTGTGTGTGTGTGTGTGTGTGTGTGTGTGTGTGTGGTGTGTGTGGTGTGTGTGGTGTGTGTGTGGGTGTGTGGTGTGTGTGTGGTGTGTGTGTGTGTGTGTGTGTGTGTGTGTGGTGTGTGTGGTGTGTGTGGTGGTGTGTGGTGTGTGTGTGTGTGTGGTGTGTGTGTTGTGTGGTGTGTGTGTGTGTGTTTGTGTGTGTGGTGTGTGTGTGTGTGTGTGTGGGTGTGTGTGTGTGTGTGTGTGTGCGTGTGGTGTACGTGTATGGAACCCAAATAAGCATAACACAGAAGTGACGCACTTCCGGTCAGGACGCGCTCCCACGGCATCACGGGAACATAGACAATCATTATAAACATCAAATTATAAATAAATAAGCATTAAATAACTACCATTATAAACAGATTTACTCTTTTATTCTCTCTGACACAGATATTTATAAATATGCTAATGAGAACACGCCTACTAGCCAGCCACGCGCGCGCACACACACACCACACACACACACACACACACACTTCAGTACATTAACTGTACAAACGTATATCTCCTGTAACGTCGGAGAAACAAAGCTTCTGGGTTTACGTCATCCCGTAACCTCGGCACATGATTGGTCCAAACCTGCCTCGACACGTGGTTGCTAAAAGTAGCCCCGCCCCCAAACAGATTTACATTTTAAATTATGAATAATTTATCGTGTTTATTAATAATTTCATCATAATTTACAGAATCAACATGGGAATAAACACACACACACACACACATTTGTGAATATGTTACAATTAAAATAATGAAATCCCACAGATTTACAAATGAATTCCATTAAAAGCCTCAGACACACACACACACACACACACACACACACACCACAAACAGGTGGATACACAGCAGTGTGTGTGATCAGAGTCCTGAAGTGAAACAGTGTGAGGAGTGTGTGCTCCGGAATGACTGATGAATGAGACATCATCAGAAACACAAAGGTACAAAATAAAGAATAACATTCAGAGTAGTGAACTGCTCTTTATAACACCCCATAATAACCACATGATCACAACTCTATCAACCATCACATGCAAACAACAGCAATGAAGTGCAGTGGACATATTCACACCCTTACATCAATCTCATCAGGTCACAACACAAACAACTCACTGTGTGTGTGTGTGTGTGTGTGTGTGTGTGTGTGTGTGTTTTGAATAGTGTACAAACACTGCAGAAGTGAAAAGTGACGATGACACACAGCTAGTGAATATTTATTATTGAGTTAATAGAGAGGATTAGGATGAGGTGGGACACTACACAGCGCCGCCATAAACACTCTCATCACTGTAAGCAATGTACAGGAAAAAATCTTCCTCATGATGCTCCTGTAACACACACACACACACGGATATATTATATATGTATTTGTATAGGTGTGTGTGTGTGTGTGTGTGTGTGTGTGTGTGTACCTGATAAAGCAGCCCCATGGTAGCTGATGTGGGAGGAATGACATTGTTGACGAAAAAGAAAAGCGCATCTTCGGCTCTGAGGTGAATCCGTTTCCGGATCAGGAAGTAAAACTGACCCACTGCAGTGCAGTAACACACACACACACACACACACACACACACACACACACACACACAGTTTCATTCTGTCTGAGGTACACAATGATTCACACATAAAACACACACACACTTTTATTTTTAAATGCTGTTTTGTTTCACTTTTTCCATCTTCTGTTTTTTTGGAATGTTCAGATGTTAATGTGGAAATGCAGATGTTTATTTCTCACCTGTCAGGTCAGATGGAACCAGATACTTCTTCTTATCCAGGTCTCCTATCCGGGCTTTGGGGGCTTTCTCAACAATCACCTGGTAGAAAACAAGCAAAACACACACACACACACACACACACACACACACACACACACACACACACACACACAGGGGAGAGGGGGGAGAGAGAGTAAGAGGGGAATTCCCTCAAATTGTAGTGTGTACAGAGTATAGTGTGTGTGTAAACGCAGTGTTTTGCTCCATCACTCTGCAGGTCTGAGATTCTGTGTGTGTGTGTGTGTGTGTGTGTGTGTGTGTGTGTATGTATGTGAGTGTGTGTGTGTGTGAGTGTGTGAGTGTGGGTGAGTATATGTGTGTAGTGTGTGAGTGAGTGTAGTGTGTGTGAGTATATGTGTGTGTGTGTGTGTAGGGTGTGTGTGTAGTGTGTGTGAGTGTATGTGTGTGTGCGTGTGTAGTGTGTGTGAGTATATGTGTGTAGTGTGTGTGTGAGTGTAGTGTGTGTGTGAGTGTAGTGTGTGTGTAGTGAGTTATGTGTGTTGTGTGTGTGTGTGTATTGTGTGTGTGTAGTGTGTGAGTGAGTGTGTGTAGTGTGAGTGTGTGTAGTGTGTGTGAGTATAGTGTGTGTCTGTGAGTGTAGTGTGTGTGTAGTGTGTGTGTGTGTATGCTGTGTAGTGTCTATTGTGTGTGAGTGAGTGTAGTGTGTGTGTGTACATGTGTGTGTGAGTATATGTGTGTGTAGTGTGTGTGTAGTGTGTGTAGTGTGTGTGAGTGTGTGTGTTATAGTGTGTAGTGTGTGTGAGTGTAGTGTGTGTGTGTGTGTGAGTATGTGTGTGTGTGTGTGTAGTGTGTGTGTGTATGTGTGTGTGTGTGTAGTGTGTGTGTGATGTGTGAGTATAGTGTGTGTGTGTGTGATCTGTGTGTATGTGTGTAGTGTGTGTAGTGTGTGAGTGTAGTGTGTGTGTAGTGTGTGTGTGTGAGTGTAGTATATGTGTGTATATGTGTGTGTGTGTGTGTGAGTGTGTGTGTAGTGTGTGTGTGAGTATAGGTGTGTGTGTGTGTGTGTGTGTGTGTGTGATGTGTAGTAGTGTGTGTGTGAGTGTGTGTGAGTGAGTGTAGTGTGTGAGTGTGTATGTGTGTAGTGTGTGTGTGTGTGTAGTGTGTGTGAGTACATGTGTGTGTGAGTATATGTGTGTAGTGTGTGAGTGCGGAGTGGGAATGTGACGCATGCGCGGATGTTCCCGCTCTGTCACGGTGTGTATGCTATGCTAAGCTAATGGTGTTGTATTATTGTACACTTACAGGAACTCTATCCGGGTATTTCTTTCTGATCTTTTCTCCTTCAGATCTTCTCTTCTCAAACACGTGCTCTTCCTTATACACGAACTTCATACTGGCGTTATAACGTCCGGGACTGCGCGCGCTCCGGGGGATGTTTACTGTTTACAACCGCACTCACTGCACGGAACACGGAAAAACACCGGATAACACGGGACCGGGGGGCGGGGCCAGGGGGCGGGGCCAGGGACCTGCGTCACCCAGTGGCGTAACGACGGAGATACTTCCGGTACGGAGTGGCGACAGGTAAACATAATCTCACCCATTCACCAACTCTCATCCATTCACTAACTCCCTCACCCACCCACTCTCATCCATCACCCACCATTCACCCACTCTCTTTCACTCACTAACTCCCTCACCCACTCTCACCCATTCACCCACTCCCCCACCCACTGTCATCCATTCACCCACTCTCTCTCACCCATTCACTAACTTCCTCACCCACTCTCACTCATTCACCCACTCCCTCACCCATTCTCATCCATTCACCCACTGTCACTCATTCACCCACTCACTCCCCCACCCACCCACTCTCACTCATTCACCCACTCACTCACCCATTCACCCACTCGCATCCATTCACCCACTCCCCCACCCACTCTCACTCACTCACCCATTCACCCACTCCCTCCCATTCACCAACTCCCTCACCCACTCTCATCCATTCACCCACTCCCTCACCCCCACTCTCACTCATTCACAAACTCCCTCACCCATTCACCCACTCCCTCACCCCCACTCTCACTCATTCACCCACTCCCTCACCCACTCCCTCACCCCCCACTCTCACTCATTCACCTAGTCACTCATTCACCCTCTCCCTCACCCCCACTCTCACTCATTCACCCACTCCCTCATTCATTCACTGTTAGTTTTAAAACCTATAAAGGAGATCAAATTAAA
>JACRUU010000006.1:2264737-2267237 GCA_030449085.1 Kryptopterus vitreolus
CTATAGTAACCATGACAACACATTAATTTTACTAATGAGGAAATCAGTTTGGTTGTAATTGACGTTTGTGTGTGTGTGTGTGTGTGTGTGTGTGTGTGTGTGTGTGTGAGAGAGAGAGAGAGTGCACTGTAAAGTAGTAATAAAACTTTCTGATACATAAAACACAGCTGAAGGATGTCTGTTTGGAACCTTCTCACATGCACACACACCACAACCTTTTACTCAGTAAACAATGCGTTGTAAACAATGTTTGTGCATGTGTGTGTAGACCTGAAACCTGTTATAATCTATGATTTAAACAGTCACAAGATCAGAAATACTAAGTAGCAAGTATACATCAACATACTCACACACAGAGTATAGTGATGTAGTGAATGTGTATATAGAGAGTATAGTGATACTGAGTGAGTATAGTGGGGAGTATAGTGATGTAGTGAATGTGTATATAGAGAGTATAGTGATACTGAGTGAGTATAGTGGGGAGTATAGTGATGTAGTGAATGTGTATAGAGTGAGTACAGTGATGTAGTGAATGTGTATAGAGTATAGTGATGTACTGAGTGAGCACTGATAAGATTATTGACAGCATGAGTGAGTGACAATATGAGTGAGTATTTAGAGTATTAACAGTATGAGTGAGTATTGATAAGAGTATTGACAGTATGAGTGAGTATTGATAAGAGTATTGACAGTATGAGTGAGTATTGACAGTATGACATGTGTGAGTACAGTATGAGTGAGTATTGATGAGAGTATTGACAGTATGTGAGTATTGATGAGAGTATGACAGTGAGTGAGTGACAGTATGTGTGAGTATTGATGAGAGTATTGACAGTATGTGTGAGTATTGATGAGAGTATTGACAGTATGTGTGAGTATTGATGAGAGTATTGACAGTATGAGTGAGTGACAGTATGAGTGAGTGACAGTATGTGTGAGTATTGATGAGAGTATTGACAGTATGAGTGAGTATTGACAGTATGAGTGAGTATTGATGAGAGTATTGACAGTATGTGTGAGTATTGATGAGAGAATTGACAGTATGATGAGTGAGTGATTGACAGTATGTGAGTATTGATGAGTATTGACAGTATGAGTGAGTGACAGTTTTATGAGTGAGTGACAGTATGAGTGAGTGACAGTATGAGTGTGATGAGTATTGATGAGAGTATTGACAGTATGAGTGAGTGACAGTATGAGTGAGTATTGACAGTATGAGTGAGTATTGACAGTATGTGTGAGTATTGATGAGAGTATTGACAGTATGAGTGAGTATTGACAGTATGTGTGAGTATTGATGAGAGTATTGACAGTATGAGTAGTGAGTATTGACAGTATGTGTGTATTGTGAGAGTATTGAAAGTATGTGTGAGTATTGACAGTATGTGTGAGTATTGATGAGAGTATTGACAGTATGAGTGAGTATTGACAGTATGTGTGAGTGACAGTATGAGTATTGAGTATTGTATGAGAGTATTGACAGTATGAGTGAGTGACAGTATGTGTGAGTATTGATGAGAGTATTGACAGTATGTGTGAGTATTGACAGTATAAGTGAGTATGTGTGAGTATTGATGAGAGTATTGACAGTATGTGTGAGTATTGACAGTATGTGTGAGTATGTGAGAGTATTGAGTATGTGTGAGTATTGACAGTATGTGTGAGTATTGATGAGAGTATTGACAGTATGAGTGACAGTATGAGTGAGTAGTATGACAGTATGAGTATTGAGTATTGAGTATTGACAGTATGTGTGAGTATTGACAGTATGTGTGAGTATTGACAGTATGTGTGAGTATATGATGTGTATTGAGTGAGTATGATGAGAGTATTGATTGAAGTATGTGTGAGTATTGACAGTATGTGTGAGTATTGATGAGAGTATTGACAGTATGAGTGAGTATTGACAGTATGTGTGAGTATTGATGAGAGTATTGACAGTATGGGTGAGTATGATGAGAGTATGTGAGTGACAGTATATGTGAGTATTGACAGTAGTGAGTATTGACAGTATGAGTGAGTATTGATGAGAGTATTGACAGTATGTGTGAGTATTGATGAGAGTATTGACAGTATGTGTGAGTATTGACAGTATGTGTGAGTATTGACAGTATGTGTGAGTATTGATGAGAGTATTGACAGTATGTGTGAGTATTGACAGTATGTGTGAGTATTGTGAGAGTATTGACAGTATGTGTGAGTATTGATGAGAGTATTGACAGTATGAGTGAGAGTATTGACAGTATGTGTGAGTATTGATGAGAGTATTGACAGTATGTGTGAGTATTGATGAGAGTATTGACAGTATGAGTATTGTAAGATGCTTACAGTGCGGAGATGTTTCCTGAGGATGTAGAGGATGAAGCCCCAGATCCGGGACGCCACTCCGAGGAAAGTACGGAGTCCGAGTAAACACTGTCGGGTCTTCAGCATGCTGGACCATAGGACACACCGCTGGCGCTGTAATTAGCCGTGTTCCCGCTCCCGCTCCCCTCACACA
>JACRUU010000006.1:2272237-2274737 GCA_030449085.1 Kryptopterus vitreolus
CGCATTTCTCCAGTCCTGCAGGGGGCGCTGTGTGTGTGTGTGTGTGTGTGTGTGAGTGTGTATGTGTGTGTGTGTGTGTGTATAGGGTGTGGTGTGGGTGTTTGTGGGTGGTGGGTGGGTGTGTGTGTTTGTGTGTGTGTGTGTGTGTGTTTGTGTGTGTTGTGTGTGTGTTTTGTGTGTGTGTGTGTTGTGTGTGTTTATGTGTGTGTGGTGTGTGTGTGTGTGTGTGTGTGTTTGTGTTGTGTGTGTGAGTGTGTGTGTGTGAGTGTGTGTGTGTGTATAGTGTGTGTGTGTGTGTGTGTGTGTGTGTGTGTGTGTGTGTGTGTGTGTATATGTGTGTGTGTGTGTGTGTGTGTGTGTGTGTGTGTGTATGGCAGTGGCAGTGAGAGTCATGAGGAAGATGTTGAGTCTGATCTCCACAGTGGTGAGAGGAGGAGGAGGAGGAGGAGGAAGAGTCTCCCGGAATGTAGGTTTTTATTATTAATATTAATATTTATAATGGTTTAGTGCAGGTGTGTGAAATGTGCAGGAACTAAACAGGAAAAAAATAATCTTTTTGTGTGACCTTCACACACACACACACACACACACACACACACACACACACACACACACACACACAGAGGTTACCTTGAGGATGACAGTGGTGTACAGGAGATGAGCTGTGTGTGTGTGTGTGTGTGTGTGTGTGTGTGTGTGTGTGTGTGAGAGAGAATTTACTCAGGTAAAATCACTGTTAGCGAATGGCTAGTTAATGTGAGAGTTAGCGGTTAGCGGCTAATCACACTACAGTCCCATTACACTACAGCTAGCCGGCTAAGCTAACACTATTATACAACAACAACAATAATAATAATAATAATAATAATAATAATAATAGGAACGGTTAAATAACGAGATAAACTGAATCTTCTGCCGCTAAACGGAGAATTCTCACATTACCTCAGAATTCATTTACTGTTATAGAAGCTAATCATGCTAACAAAATACTGTTTATTACTAATAACCCCGCCCACTCTCTGCCCCTCCCCCTTTTCCACGCCCCCTCTGTAAGGGAGCTGATCTTATATCTGAGGTAAGACATCACGTGTTTGTGTAGGTTAAAACTCACAGCACATTCCTGCAGGTGTGTAGCTTATAAACAGCTTATAAACACCTTATACACACCTTATAAACACATTATACACTCCTTATAAACACCTTATACACACCATATACACACCTTATAAACACCTTATACACATATACACACCTTATAAACACCTACACACCATATACACACCTTATAAACACCTTATACACTCCTTATAAACACCTTATACACACCATATACACACCTTATACACACCTTATAAACACCTTATACACACCATATACACACCTTATAAACACCTTATACACTCCTTATACACACTTATAAACACCATATACACACCTTATACACACCTTATAAACACCTTATACACACCATATACACACCTTATAAACAGCTTATAAACACCTTATACACACCATATATACACCTTATACACACCTTATAAACACATTATACACTCCTTATAAACACCTTATACACACCATATACACACCTTATAAACACCTTATACACACCATATACACACCTTATAAACACCTTATACACACCATATACACACCTTATAAACAGCTTATAAACACCTTATACACACCATATATACACCTTATACACACCTTATAAACAGCTTATAAACACCTTATACACACCTTATAAATACCTTATACACACCTTATACACACCTTATATACAGCTTATACACACACCTTATACACACCTTATAAACACCTTATACACATCTTATACACACCTTATATACAGCTTATATACACCTTATACACACCTTATAAACAGCTTATACACAGCCTATAAACAGCTTATACACACCGTATATGCACCTTATACACACCTTATAAACAGCTTATACACAGCCTATAAACAGCTTATACACACCGTATATGCATCTTATACACACCTTATAAACAGCTTATACACACCTTATACACACATCTTATATACACACCTTATACACGCCTTATAAACACCTTATAAACTGCTTATACACACCTTGTTAGTTGTAGCTAGATTATGTTGGTGGTGCTGATCAACAGCTGGATTGTGATGGTGATGGTGGTGGTGGTGAAGATCTGGATGTTGGTGAACAGCTGATGGGTGGTGTTTCGTGAATAGCTGAATGTTAGTGGTGGTAGTGAAGATCTGAATCTTGTTGGTGGTGAAGATCTGGATGGTGGTGGTGAAGATCTGGATGGTGGTGGTGAAGATCTGAATGGTGGTGGTGAAGATCTGGATGGTGGTGGTGAAGATCTGAATCTTGTTGGTGGTGAAGATCTGGATGGTGGTGGTGAAGATCTGAATCTTGTGGGTGGTGAAGATCTGGATGGTGGTGGTGAAGATCTGAATCTTGTTGGTGGTGAAGATCTGGATGGTGGTGGTGAAGATCTGGAT
>JACRUU010000006.1:2289737-2292237 GCA_030449085.1 Kryptopterus vitreolus
ACGCCCACTGCCCACTCACTTACTGACACGCCCACCACACTACTACGACACGCCCACCGACTTACCGACACGCCCACTGACTTACCGACACGCCCACCGACTTACCGACACGCCCACTGACTTACTGACACGCCCACTGACTTACCGACACGCTCACTGACTTACCGACACGCCCACTGACTTACTGACACGCCCACTGATCTATATTTTAGTGCGTATTTTAGTATATTATGAAGTGTGTGTGTGTGTGTGTGTGTGTGTGTGTGTGTGTGTGTATAGACTCCCCTGGTGTTCCTCCCAGTGCAAACGCTCATCAGCTCTTCAGGGGTTTCAGTTTTGTAGCAACAGGAGCCGAGGATCCGAGTGAACCTCCGATACAGACCAACACTAATGTTAGCACAGTTCTGCAGGTACACACACACACACACACACACACACACACACACACACACACATATATTCATCTACACACATACTCGTCTACACACACTAAGCACACAAACATATATAATGGGACTTTAGATCATTTTTTAAAAGATAAACTTGTTATCCAAACTGTGTGTGTGTGTGTGTGTGTGTGTGTGTGTGTGTGTGTGTGTTTTAGCATCGCAGCTCATTAGAGTTCAGTGATGTTTATGATCTGAATGAGGACATCGGCGTCGGCTCCTACTCCATCTGCAAACGCTGCGTACACAAGAGCACGGGAATGGAGTACGCTGTGAAGGTCTCACACACACACACACACACACACACACACACGCACACACACACATTATAGTGTTTATTACAGAGGGGTATACTCCCCTGTGAAGTGTGTTCATTACTGTCTGTGACTTGGTTGTGTATTGATTATTGGGTGTTAATTGATTGTGTATAGATCATTAATAAAAAGAAGAGAGACCCTGCAGAGGAAGTGGAGATCCTCCTGAGATACGGACAACACCCAAACATCATCACACTCAAAGATGTAAGTTTAGTGTGTGTGTGTGTGTGTGTGTGTGTGTGTGTACTGTATAGTTTCAGTTTGTATACACTCATTCTAGAGAAAAGGATTGGGGTGATTCTGCTGTGTGTGTGTGTGTGTGTGTGATAGGTGTATGATGATGGACACTCGGTGTTTTTGGTAACGGAGCTGATGAAAGGTGGTGAGCTGCTCGATAAAATCCTGCGTCAGAAGTTTTTCTCTGAGCGCGAGGCCAGTGCTGTTTTATACACCATTACCAAGACTGTGGATTATCTACATACACAGGGGGTGTGTATACAAACACACACACACACACACACACACACACACACATATTTACATATTACTGCGTGTGTGTGTGTGTGTGTGCAGGTTGTACACAGAGATCTAAAGCCCAGTAATATCCTGTATGTGGATGAATCTGGGAATCCTGAGTCTATTCGGATCTGTGATTTTGGATTCGCTAAACAGCTGAGAGCGGAGAACGGCCTGCTAATGACGCCATGCTACACTGCTAACTTTGTCGCTCCTGAGGTACCCAACACACACACACACACACACACACACACACACACACACACACACACACACACACACACACACACACACACACACACATGCAGTAATATGTAAATATGAGGTTATTTTAAATATGAGGTTTAATATGAGGTTATAAAAGTGAGGTTATTTTTGACATTGTTCTGCAGTCTGAAGTCCAGTGTGTGTGTGTGTGTGTGTGTGTGTGTGTGTGTGTGTGTGTGTGTGTGTGTGTGTGTGTGTGTGTGCAGGTGGTGTTGAAGAAGCAGGGGGGTATGATGAAGCATGTGATATTTGGAGTCTTGGCGTGCTGCTTTACACCATGCTCACCGGGGTAAAACACACACACACACACACACCACACACACACACACACACTCTCTGCATACAAACTGTCATATAGACATGTCATTTTGTGTTTAAGCTCTAACGAGGTGTGTGTGTGTGTGTGTGTGTGTGTGTGTGTGTGTCAGGTTCACTCCTTTTGCTAACGGTCCTGATGACACACCTGAGGACATCCTGTCTCGCATCGGCAGTGGAAAGTTCTCTCTCACTGGAGGCTACTGGAACTCTGTGTCCAATGAGGCCAAGGTCTCACACACACCTACACACACACACACCACACACACACACATACACACACACACACACACACACACACAACATACACCATACACACACACACACATGTACCTGTGTACAGTTGTAAAGTTCAGAAGATCTGGGGTCTGGGCTAACCCTGCTCTGACCCCAGTAACTAACAAGAACTGTGTGTGTGTGTGTGTGTGTGTGTGTGTGTGTGTGTGTGTGTGTGTGCAGGACCTGGTATCTAAGATGCTCCATGTTGATCCACATCAGAGATTGACAGCGTCTCAAGTGTTGCGTCACCCCTGGATCATCTACAAAGACCGACTTCCCAAATTCCAACTCAACCGCCACGAAACTCCACAACGCGTCAAAAGTACACACACACACACACACACACACACACACACACAC
>JACRUU010000006.1:2309737-2324737 GCA_030449085.1 Kryptopterus vitreolus
GCAGAACAGTCCACTGAAGACCCCAACCTCCCAGCAGGTGAACAGTCCAGTGAAGACTCCAATCTCCCACCAGGTGAACAGTCCAGTGAAAACACAAACCTCCCAGCAGGTGAACAGTCCAATGAAAACACCAACCTCCCAGCAAGTGAACAGTCCAGTGAATACTGCAACCTCTCAGCACATGGAACAGTCCAGTGAAGACCCCAACTTCCCAACAGCAGAACAGTCCAGTGAAGACCCCAACCTCCCAGCAGGTGAACAGTCCAGTGAAGACTCCAATCTCCCACCAGATGAACAGTCCAGTGAAAAGTCCAACCTACGAGCAGATGAACAGTCCAGTGAGGAGTCTCACCTCTCAGCAATCAAATATTTCAGTAAAAAGTCCAACCTCTCAACAGGTGAACAGTCCAGTGAACAGTCCATTTAAAATTACAACTGTAGTGCAGTCAACCTTCCAGCAGATGAAGAGCCAGGTGAAAGGATCTACTGCTGAATACATGAACAGTCCAGTGAAGAGCTCCCCTGCCCAGCCCGTAAACAGTCCGCTGAAGAGCCTCCCTGCTCCATTGGTGAACAGCCAAGTGAATAGTTCCCCCGCCCAGACAGTGAACAGTACTGCAAAGAGCCTCCTTGCCCAACAGGTGAACAGTCCGTTGAAGGGCCCCTCTGCCCAGCCAGGGAACAGCCAAGTGAAGGTTCCATCTCTCCAGAAGGAGCTCGAGCAGTTTAAAAGCCAGGTGAATGGGCAGGTGAAAAACACGAGTAGCCCCGTCCCCGTGAGCACACTACCTCCATCACTGTTCCCACCAGCGCTCAGTGACCTGGAGTATCTAGACAAAAGGGGTGGAGCCAGAAAGGAGTCCACTGAGGAGGTGCAGTCAATGGAAGTCAGGTGAGATCTTGTTTGGACTGCTCTGTAGGTGTGTTAATCCCCACCACTGTAGTGAAATGCATTGTGAATGCTGCCATAGTGAGCAGTGTGTACATGTCTCTCCTCAGCCACGTGTCTAAAGAGGAACTCGTCTCAATCCCCAAGTTCTCTCCGATCTCTGAAGTTCACAACGTCATGAACAACACGCGAGCACTGGAGGATCTGCTGGACCTGACTGGTCATGTGACGTATCCCATAATGCCCCACGGCATCCCACATGGAGACCGCAATAAAAATGTGATCGAGCCGAAACAGACGTCTAACACACTGAACACGAGGAGCAGAAAAGAGTGAGAGGTGAAGACACAATAAAATATATTTATTTATCACATAAACACATAAACACATAAACATTACAGCACAGTGAAATCATTTCTTCACATATCCCAGTTTGTTTAGAATCTGGGGTCAGGCAGGTACACTCCTCCCCCACTGATCTACACTCCCCTCCCACACTGATCTACACTCCTCCCACACTGATCTACACCCCTCCCACACTGATCTACACCCCTCCCACACTGATCTACACTCCCCCCTCCCCACACTGATCTACACCCCCCCCTCCCACACTGATCTACACCCCCTCCCATCTACACCCTCCACACTGATCTACACCCCTCACACTGATCCACACTGATCTACACTCCTCCTCTGATCTACACTCCTCCCTCCACACTGATCTACACTCCTCACACTGATCTACACCCCTCCCACACTGATCTACACTCCCCACCTCCCTACACTGATCTACACCCCTCCCACACTGATCTACACTCCTCCCACACTGATCTACACTCCTCCCACACTGATCTACACTCCTCCCACACTGATCTACACTCCTCCCACACTGATCTACACTCCTCCCTACACTGATCTACACCCCTCTCTTTGACTCCCCACACTGATCTACACCCCTCCCACACTGATCTACACCCCTCCACACACTGATCTACACCCCTCCCACACTGATCTACTGACTACCCCTCCCACACTGATCTACACCCTCCTCCCACACTGATCTACACCCCTCCCACACTGATCTACACCCCTCCCACACTGATCTACACCCCTCCCACACTGATCTACACCCCTCCCACACTGATCTACACTCCTCCCCCACTGATCTACACTCCTCCCACACTGATCTACACCCCTCCCACACTGATCTACACTCCTCCCACACTGATCTACACTGATCTACTACCCACTCCTCCACACTGATCTACACCCCCCCACACTGATCTACTACCACCCTCGCCCACACTTATCACACTCCTCCCACACTGATCTACACTCCTCCCACACTGATACACCTCCTCTCTACCACACTACACTCCTCCCCCCACCCCCACTGATCTACACTCATCTCCCCACACTGATCTACACTCCTCCCCACACTGATCTACACCTCCTCCTCACCTCCACACTGATGACCTACACTCCTCCCACACTGATCTACACACCTCCCACACTGATCTACACCCCTCCCACACCGATCTACACCCCTCCCACACTGATCTACACTCCTCCCACACTGATCTACACACCTCACACACCTTCCCCTACACTGATCTACACTACCTCCCCCACTGACTCCCTCCTGATATACTACACTCCTCCCCCCACTGATCTACACTCCTCCCCCACTGATCTACATCCTCCCACACTGATCTACACTCCTCCCACACTGATCTACACTCCTCCCACACTGATCTACACCCCTCCCACACTGATCTACACCCCTCCAACATGACCTACACTCCTCCCACACTGATCTACACACCTCCCTACACACTGATCTACACCCCTCCACACACTGATCTACACTCCTCCCACACTGATCTACACCTCCCTCCCACACTGATCTACACCCCTCCCCACACTCCCACACCGATCTACCACCCCTCCCACACTGATCTACACCCCTCCCACACTGATCTACACCCCCCCCACACCTGATCTACACCCCTCCCACACTGATCTACACACCTCCACACTGATCTACACTCCTCCCACTGATCTACATCTACACTCCTCCCACACTGATCTACACCCCTCCCACACTGATCTACACTCCTCCCACACTGATCTACACCCCTCCCACACTGATCTACACCCCTCCCACACTGACTACCCCTCCCACACTCCCACACTGATCTACACTCACTCCTACACTCCTCCCACACTGATCTACACTCCTCCCACACTGATCTACACTCCTCCCACACTGATCTCTCCCACACTGATCACCCCTCCCACACTGATCTACACCCCTCCCACACTGATCTACACCTCCTCCCACACTGATCTACACTCCTCCCTACACTGATCTACACCTCCTCCCACACTGATCTACATCACTGATCTACACTCCTCCCACACTGATCTACACTCCTCCCACACTGATCTACACTCTCCACACTGACTCCTCCTCCACACTGATCTACACCCCTCCCACACTGATCTACACTCCTCCCACACTGATCTCCTCCCACATCTCACCTCCTCCCACACGATCTACACACTGATCTACACTCCTCCTACACTGATCTACACTCCTCCCACACTGATCTACACTCCTCCTCCCACACTGATCTACACTCCTCCTACACTGATCTACACTCCTCCTACACTGATCTACACTCCTCCCACACTTATCTACACTCCTCCCACACTGATCTACACACTCCTCCCACACTGATCTACACTCCTCCCCACACTGATCTACACCCCTCCCACACTGATCTACACCCCTCTACACACTCCTCCCACACTGATCTACATCCCACACTACACACCCCTCCCACACTGATCTACACCCCTCCCACACTGATCACATCTATCACACCTCCTCCCACACTGATCTACACTCCTCCACACTGATCTACACTCCTCCCACACTGATACACCCCTACACTACACCCCTCCCACACTGATCTACACTCCCACTGACTCCTACACCCTCCCACACTGATCTACACCCCTCCCACACTGATCTACACCCCCCCCCCACACTGATCTACACTCCTCCCCCACTGATCTACACTCCCCCCACTGATCTACACTCCTCCCACACTGTTAATCTACTGATCTCCCACACACTACCTCCCTCCCACACTGATCTACACTCCTCCCACACTGATCCTGCCCACTCCCACACTTATCTCCCACACACTACTCCTCCCACCCCACACTGATCTACACTCCTCCCACACTGATCTACACTCCTCCCACACTGATCTACACTCCTCCCACACTGATCTACATCTCCTCCACCCTCCTTCCACACTGATCTACACTCCTCCCACACTGATCTACACTCCTCCCACACTGATCTACACTCCTCCCACACTGATCTACACTCCTCCCACACTGATCTACACTCCTCCCACACTGATCTACACTCCTCCCACACTGATACACTACACCCCCCAACACTGATCTACACTCCTCCCACACTGATCTACACTCCTCCCACTCCTCCACACACTGATCTACACCCCTCCCACACTGATCTACACCCCTCCCACACTGATCTACACTGACTCCTCCCTCCCCCCCCCACTGATCTACACTCCAACACTCATCCTACACTCCTCCCACACTGATCTACACTCCTCCCACACTGATCTACACTCCTCCCACACTGATCTACATTCCTCCCATGCTTAGGTACACTCCCCAATTAACTATTGAATCCATTTATTCCACCCGTGTATACACACACACACTCACAAACACATTTTATTGCATTACTTTTCATTGTGCTCTGTTTTGTGTGTGTTGTGTGTGTGTGTGGGTGTGTGTGTGTGTGTGTGTGTGTGTGTGTGTGTGTGTGTGTGTGTAGGTTTAATGTGTGACAGAGGAAATCCTGCAGCACTGGACGGACAGACTGAACATTATCTCCACACATTAGCCACATTAGCATTTTCTGCTACCACTAATAATAACAGAGACTACACGTTTGTTTGTTTATTTATTTATTTATGTAAGATGGAGTAGTGTGTTATTTACAAGGCTTATGAGGATGTAATTCCACGTTAGTTAATTAGCGTGTTGTTCTGATGTCACACTGCGATTATAAACACAGGTGTGTTAGAGGGCGTCATGTGGGCGGGGCCTGCTTTGTAAATTACTGTACATTTATACTGTGTTTATGTAAGTTTGTAACATGACGGCCAAAACACATGAAGGAGAAGAAAACTCTCAGTGAGGAAACGCTGGGAGAAACTCATCATTACAGTGTAGTGGATAGACTAGCGCTTCTATACAGTTAACTACACGCGTTACACACGAGTTACACACGCTAACACGCGTTCACTACACGGTTCACTACACTGGAGTTACGCTAACACGCGACGGTTCACTACACTGGAGTTACGCTAACACGCGACGGTTCACTACACTGGAGTTACGCTAACACGCGACGGTTCACTACACTGGAGTTACGCTAACACGCGACGGTTCACTACTGGAGTTACTGGGGTTACGCTAACACGCGACGGTTCACTGATGCTGTGGATTGTTTAGTGTTTAGTTTAATGCATTCATTCAAAATGTATTTCCCAAAAATAGACATGACGCAGGTGAGCTGCTATTAGCCTGAGCTAGCTGTGTTAGCAAGCACGTTTTTGCTAGCTGAGTTAATTGTGCTGTAAAAGCCGGCCTGTGTGAGTATTGTAGTGAAAACTGGAGAGAATGAACAGGGTTAGGGTTAATGAAGGGTTATGGTTATGGGTTAGGGTTATGGGTAAGGTTATGGGTTAGGGTTAATGAAGGGTTATGGGTTAGGGTTAATGAAGGGTTAATGAAGGGTTATGGGTTAGGGTTAATGAAGGGTTAATGAAGGGTTATGGGTTGGGTTAGGGTTAATGAGGGTTAGGGTTAATGAAGGGTTATGGGTTAGGGTTAGGGTTATGAGTTAGGGTTAATGAAGGGTTATGGGTTAGGGTTAATGAATGTGTTAGGGTTATGGGTTAGGGTTAATGAAGGGTTATGGGTTAGGGTTATGGGTTAGGGTTAATGAAGGTTACAGTGATTATTAGCCTTTACGCATGCCTTCCTCTGCTGTTAGCGGGAGACGCGTAGATCTGCAGCGTCATCTTAATTAATAATCAATTCTCCCTCGTGGACTTTTACTGCAAAAAACAAACAAATACACACCGAGGTTCTGATTTTGTCCTGCACATTATTTCACCATGACACTCAGCATGACGCGACCTCATGTAGAACCTCCAGAACAAGATGACCCCCAGATCCACATCCTTCACTTTCTTCTGCATTTGATCGGTGTGTGTGTGTGTGTGTGTGTGTGTGTGTGTGTGTGTGTGTGTGTGTGTGTGACCACATCCTGAAAAGTGTTTTAATCCAAACTGGACTCTAAAATAAATACATCATTGTTCTCAGTGCACATGTAGCAGCTGTAAACTGCATGAACACCATGTTACACTTATTATTAACTATCCAAATAAAATGATTATCATCCTGATCTCCTGAATATTATTATTATTATTATTATTATTATTATTATCATTATTATTATTATTATTATTATTATTATTATATATCAGTCTGTTTTTAAACCGCATTTTATCATTTCGTGTGTTATTTATGGAACAATGACTGTGTTTTTCCTACATATTATTATTCTCAGGAAAATCCTCAGGGATCAGGAGTGACCTCTGTTTCTCCATCAGCAAACATATCACAGACATCAGAAATCACACACACACACACACACATACACACACACACACACACACACACACACACACACACACACACACACACACACACACACACACACACACACACACACACACACACAGCACACACACACACACACACACACACCACACACATGCAACACACACACACACAACACATACACACACACACACACACACACACACACAGAAATCCATACACATTAAACCGATAACACCCCAAAAATAAACATCAAAAGCAGGAAAAAAAACACTTCAAGCAATCATTTAATGAATTTTAATTTTAGTGTTCTAAAAGATAAAGTGTGATTATATTACATTCTCTTTCTCTCCAAAACCACATCTGAAGGGTCTTTAAATCTCTCCCTCTATCTCTCTCTATCACTCTCTCTCAGTCTCTCTATCTTCCGCTCTCTCTATCCATCATTCACTCTCTCTCACTCTCTCTCTAGCTCTCTCTCTCTCTCTGTATCACTCTCTCTCACTCTCTCTCTCAGTCTCTCTTTCTCTATCACTATCTCCCCCCTCTCTATCCATCACTCTCTCTCACTCTCTCTCTCTCTCTCTGTATCACTCTCTCTCACTCTCTCTCTCAGTCTCTCTTTCTCTATCACTATCTCCCCCCTCTCTATAATATCACTCTCTCTCCTCTCCCCCCCTCCCCCCCCCCTCTCTCTCTCTCTCTCTCTCTCTCTCTCTCTCTGACAGCAGCAGCTGGAGCTTTATCACTCCATTAGAAAGCTTAGGAGAGTTTCTGTCCCTCACACTGGTCTGGAGTCAGTCACTGAGCTAACATTCACATATTTATGATGAAACTCGGACACAGAAACTGATCTGAGATCAGAGCTACCCCCCCCCCCCCCACCCCTCAACCCCCCCCCCCCCTCTTCTCTCTCTCCGGCCGCCATATTGGAATATCGTCATTTCTTCCAAACTGTCGGAGATCCCATCCCCCAACAAATCCCGCCTTTTGCGTTTTGATTGGCTGTCATAAGATCGTGTTCTGGAATATGATTGGTTTGGAGCCTCTTTGCAGTTTTTTTAAAAGACAGACAGGCGACTCAGCCAATCGGCATTTGAGGAGGCGGGTTCTATTGGAATGTAGGCAAACTACAGTGTAGCTTCTCGCGCTTGTGTTTAGTGTGTAGTTTACTCTAAACACAAAATGAACTGAGAGATAAAAATATAAACTATATTTACCATTTAATTTGTTTATATACGTTTACATTTATGTGTAAAAGGTTTCCGCTGACAGTAAAATCGAAGTTTGTAAGATTTCCTGACGTGACTAGCTGAACTAGCCTCCTGCTAGCGGCGTTTTCACGGTGTGTTCTGCGATAACCTTGGGTGAGAAATATAATCCGAATTAAAGGACAGATTATAATTTAATATAAATAAGTGTAAATGAGTTTAAATAGATGATATGAATGTGTGGAAGTGTTTAGTGTGGACATGTATATTACTGTACACTGAGGAGTTAGCTTAGCGAGGCTAGTTTAGATTAGCAGGCCTACTTCGGGTTTTTTCTCCTCACAGAGCAGATTTTATATTTAATTATCTTTAGTTTATACATGTAGAGAAAGTCAGAATTATAATATATATATGTGTGTGTGTGTGTGTGTGTTATTAACAACCATCTAAAGTTATTATCTACACGATTATATCGTTTTTAATATTTCAGGAAAACAGTAATAACTTATTATTCTTCTTTGTTTTTATTTACTCATATTTATAATCCTGTTTAAAATGTGGTTGTTTATTTGCTTTTAGGAGTGTGAACGTTGTGGAGATGGTGAGACCTCACCCCGGTTCTCCTCGTTCCAGACAGAGGTATTGCTGTGACTGGTGTGTGTGTGTGTGTGTGTGTGTGTGTGTGTCAGCAGCTCAGTCTTGGTGTGTGTCTGTTGTTTGCAGGTCTTTCCCTGGCGATGGACACACTGAGCACCGTGGAGGGAGAATGGGCCCTCCTTCCAGAGGATTCCGAGGCCCCCCAGGTAAGGCCCCTCCCAACTGGAGAGAGGGCAACGGTGGAGGACATTCCCCTTACCCCAGAGACAAGAGACCTCCGATGGGAGACCCGAGGGAGAGACCGCATGGACACTGGACACCTCCAAACCACGACAACTTCAGACCTTACCCCATGAATCAGGATTCTCACCGTGGCCGCAGACGGTCATCCCCGTCCCGCTCGAACCGTCCCCCCCCTGTCCAACACCGCCACTCCCCTCACGACCCGCCACCAGGCCACCACAGGCCCTTCCACGGGAACCACTCCGGCCACGTTTCGCCTTCCAGATATTTCCACAGCTCTCCTCCAGACCGCCGAGGGCCTTCACCGCATAACACCTTCAGAGCCCCGCACCGATTCCAAAACTCTCCCCACCCTCAGGAGAGGAGCTGGGGGCCCGGAAGGCAGATAATCCCCAGGGAGAGGCCCTTTGGGCGTCCAGCCCACAGAGGGCACCGCTGGAACGGCCCAGGGGGTTTCCCTCGCCCCAACGGGGATCCCCGACTCTCTGATTCGCCCCAGAGAAAGCCCAGAGAGTTCCATGAGAGGAACTCGTATCCAGAGAGGTACAGGAATCATGGCTGACCCCGTGCAGGCTGGGTGGTGGTGGTGGTGATGATGATGATGATGATAACGGTAGAGATACAAGGGCGATATCGATAAACAGAGAAGTATTAGTGTGAAAAGTCAACACTACAGGGAGATAAATGTTAACATCCTCATCTACGCTACACTTCCTTTACTTCATTTGTTTTGCTGGGGGTTAGAGTTTTCCAAACAACACACACATGATGTTCCGTTAGAAGTCATCCAGTGTTATATACCCTTTAATAACAAGTGGGTGTTATAGCCTGCCCCTGGGGCTTTCAGCAGGCTGGATGTAGCGTAATAAAAGTTAAGAATTACCCCTAACCCTGTGCCGCAGCAGGAGCTGGCCTTATAACCCGCTTGTTTGTATTGTTTGTGATGGATATGCAGGTGGTCTTCAGACCGAGAGCCACGGAAGCAGCACGGAGAGGCCGGGAAGGGCCGAGGGAGGGGAAGGCCCGGGCACCACGCCCCCGAGTGGCCTCGTAGGGAAGGGGGTAACCCGTGTCCTCGCCCCCCTTACAGGTCTC
The DNA here is from genome assembly GCA_030449085.1 of Kryptopterus vitreolus. Taxonomy (NCBI): domain Eukaryota; kingdom Metazoa; phylum Chordata; class Actinopteri; order Siluriformes; family Siluridae; genus Kryptopterus; species Kryptopterus vitreolus. Next base: position 2,319,521 of record JACRUU010000006.1, read on the forward strand.
CTTCGTGGAAATCTGGTCCACCGTCGTCTTCCAACTCGTCTTCCAGATTCCCGCCACCGATGCGGCCGCACCAGAGGATCCCCATGAAGAGGAGGATTCAGGAAATGTGCCGTCCCCCGCCCGAGCTCGAGCACGGACCACCCAAACGCTTCCGTAGAGAGATGCCCTTGCACCCCGTGCCTCTGAAAGGTTTCGGAGGACGCGGCCTGTCCCTCAAGGACAAGTCCCGGCTGATAAAGGGCCGCAAGTTCAGAGAGGAATCCGTGGCGAGGTTTAGAATTCCCCCGCAGAGGCCCAGGCCTTCGAACAAAATGCAGGACGAGGAGGAGGAGGAGGAGGAGGACATGGGTGAACCCTCCAGACCTCGCAAGATCCCTCTGAAGAAAAGTGTGAAGAGGCAGCCGTCTCGAGAGTCCCCTACGGACACGGACTCCAAATCCGCCGATGCCGAAATGGATTCGGAGACACAGGTGGAATCCCGGCGCTCTGTTCGAGCTCGCAGGTACGGTATCTCCCCTCATACTGTGGCAATGGCTGCGTGATGTTTAGAAGGTTCCCAGCTTCCCTGTTTGTCTCTGCCACTGCTTTCACCAAAGGGCCATCACCCCGTTCACATGAGAAACACCTGTACAGGCTTCTTTACTCCTCACCTGAGTCTCCTGTAAGACGCGTAACCTTCCGTCCAGGCCCAGAGTATCTGATCGTAACGTTAACGCGGGGATAAATAAGGGGCAAGGTACCAGACGTGGCGTCTAATCTTTACCACCACAAAAAAATAATCAGTGTTTCATGATGTTTACCTGAATCACGCTCAGGTGCAGACACACAGTGATCTCTCACACAGCGTACACGCCCATCAGAAGGCCTCTCCCACAAAGTCAACATCACCTGAAGTGTAGCTCAGATTAGCGAGTCTCTGCGCGCTGTAACTCGAGTACGGTTACGTAACCACCTCCACCGCCGTTACCAAACGTCCTCCTCAAGGTGTAACTCCAGAGGACCAGAATGTCTCACGGAAGGACCAAGTCCAGTTACATCTTGGCAAACCTGCCGTCCTGGAAGATCTGAGCAGAAGATCCGGCTGTAAGGAGAGGAGAAAACACTACCTGCATTCCAGAACCTTCAGGCCCTGTAGGACACATGGAATCCAGGAGGGAATCTCTCCTCCAAGAGTTCTACTGAGCTCTGAGAAACCTGCAAGACCTCACTCGTCATGTTCTTCTCCACCACCACAGCTACAGAACAACCACGAGCGTTGTGCAGAAGGAGCAGGATGGGAAGCTCAGTCGTACATTTAACGTGAAGTTACTGGAGTGGGATCAGAAGGTTTGTTGCTTCTGAAAAATTGCCAGAAACGACTCCTGGCTCCGATCATTTCTTCTGAAGACGTTCAGCTGGTTCCTCAGATAAGCTTTGAAGAAATTGTTCCCTCTTCAGATAAATAGTAATGAAGTGTTAAATGGTTGTAAAACACAATATGTTCCTGAAAATCTCCCTCAGACGATTGAGCTTGAAGAAATGTTCAAAGCCACGCTCATTGCCACGGGTGCCATTACATTTGGACGAATGTGTCGGAAAATATCCTGATGTGTATTTGACCACAAGTTCTCTGGAGAGGAGCAAATGGAAGATACCTTTTCAACCAAACATGGCAGATGAAGGCGTTTTCCAGTCTCGCCCCATGTGGAGGTTCTCCTGAGGTTCTCCTGAGGTTCTCCTGAGGTTCTCTGGAAGTAACGATGAGAGAAAGCAAGGATTCGGATCAAACCACAAATCCGGCGGCGGCGCTGCTGCCAGGATGAGGATCGGGAGGGTGTGGTGGACGGAGAAGTGAAATGAGAGGATGAACTGGATGTGATGGTTTAGGAGAGATCTCAGGTCCAGACCTCACGTACGCATCGTCTGTCGATTTTTCACTTAGAGCAAGAAAACGTTATAAACCCGAGCAGAAAACTAATCTACCAATTGAAAGTGAAGCGTGGAGATGATGGGCTAGCCTCGCTGTAAGTACCTCAGCAGCCATCCATCTCTCCTTCTCTATATTCATTTCATGTGATTGATTACATTTGATTGCAGTTCAGGGTTTGAGATTTGTTTATTGTGTGAACGGTTTGCGTTGCGTTTACAGACGAGGTACACGTGTGATTTAATCTGATATAAATAGGTGCTGCTCTCTCTCTCTCTCTCTCTCTCTCTCTACCTCTTACTGTCTCTCCCTCACTCTCTCTCTGTGTTTATCTCTGGACAGGAATTTGGCTGTTGTTGTTTTTTGTTGTTGTTTGTTTTTGTTGGTGTATCTCACCCCCCCTCCCCTTCCCCCTCGGACTGTTTCAGCTCCTCCCCTTTAGAGCGTCACCTGACCCATGACCTGGTGGTGGTCTCCCACTGGGAAGCTGGGACGAGAAGCTCGAGTCCCAAAAGCAGCACGTCCTGGAAAAGCCGAATGTCTCATACTAACAATAATAACAAATCAGGTAAATAAAAGTAGTAAACAGTGTGTGTGTGTGTGTGTGTGTGTGTGTGTGCGCGCGTCTCAGATCAGGTCTGAGGGATTATTACTTCTCTCTTTGGTTCAGGTCAGAATCCAGATCACCGCTTTGGGAACTCGAGCCGGGAACAGAAGCAGCGGCGGTACACACACACACACACAGAGGAGATTTAGATGCCTTGTTTATGGTACAGTGGTGTAAATGTGTGGTGTGTTGTTTCTTAGGATGATGGATATTCCTGGAAAACCGTTACGGAAACCCGGTCCATTTCAGGTACCATCCAGAACTAGAACCAGAACTCTTCTTTTCAGTACACAACAGAATCTAATTGTGTGTGTGTGTGTGTGTGTGTGTGTGTATGTGTAGAAACCTGGTTTCCGTCCTGCCCCTGCACTCCAGAAAGGTCCTGATGGCGTCTTCAGGAGGCCTCTGATGGTAATTGTTGCAGTTTCTTCTCCTGCCCAGTAGAGGGCAGTGTATATGTATATTGCTCCTCATACAGGTTATATATATGTAGTGTGTGTGTGTGTGTGTGTTCTCTCTCTTTAAGGCCTCGGTCCTCACTCGTCCTCCTCTCCAGCAGAAACCCGTGTTCAGAAAAAGTCAGAGCATTATGACCAAGTACAGAAACATGCAGACACTCCGCCACAAAGCTCCGCCCCACCCGCGCCAGGCCACCAGCTACCGCCGCTGGTGAAGTGTGTACCGAGCCATTGTGAGTCCTCGTGCAATACACACAGGTTTATAACCGTCTAAGCTCTTTCATCTGATCACACACACATATAATGTTATTACCTTTTCTACCCCCCCCCCCAGATGTTGGAGTGTGTGAGCAGATCACTGGATAAAATTTAATCTGTGTGTTTACCCATAATTCCTTTGTTCAGTTATTATATACAGCACCCAGAGTTCACTTTCATACTTTACACACACACACACACACGACAGTGTTGTACTGATGAGGATTTGTTTAGTTATGCGCGCGAGTGTGTGTGTGTGTGTGTGTGAGAATAAAGCTGACTGGTGATGATGATCATCATGTCTTTAGTTTTGGAAGCTCTTTGTACAGCTCTTTACTCGTCTACATTGTTTATAGAGATTTCAATAAAACTGGAACTTTTCTCATCACCTGAATATTTATTTATTTATTACTGATTAATAATCTGTACAGTTTCACCCCGTGCGCACACACACACACACACACACACAGTGGTGATGGAGCTCCTGCTCTCCTCCTCGTAACGCGTGGTGTTACTATGGTAACGTATGGAGATCTCTGGTGTTGTGGGCGGGTCACGCCTCCGCCTGGTCCAGGACTTCCTGTTTCTCCTGGAAGTAGTTTCGGAACCAGGCGAGGTGCTCCAGCTTCTGAGTGACGGTCAGCTGGTGGTTCTTGGAGAGTCCGGTGACCACCAGCTCCATGAAGTGTCGGACCGGGCCGTGGCGCGGAAACCCGTCCTCCAGGTGGCGCTCCAGGAAAACGTGCTCGTGAAACGGGACTTTTGCTTCTTCCTCCATTCCTAACACACACACACACACACACACACACACACACACACACACACACATTTAAAGCTCCCCACCCCCTCAGTACATTTACAGCTGTGTGTGTGTGTGTGTGACCCCAGATTGAGTGGCTGGTGTTCTTGATGACATCACATGGAGGTTGTGATGTAATTTCCTGCCTCTCACCTGTGTGGTTGTTGATTGGGTACTGCCACAACTTCCCCTCCCGCGTCCACGCGATCATCTCCTCAAAGCCGTTCCGCGCTCGCACATTCACCGCCCCAGCAATCTGATTGGCTACTTCAGCGTCCCAGAGGGAGGGGCCTGGAGCTGATCACACACACACACACACACACACACAGGTTGAGACGTTTCATTTCCTGATAAAAGCAGAGTTTATAATAAAATGAATGTTGATTATAAGAGTTACTGGTTTGTGAATCGTGTGAATCTCCGGCACTGAAGATGTTCAGCTTCTTGGAAGTAAATGCAGAATTCCTGTAGAACACTGAGTGTGTGTGTGAATGAGTGTGTTGTGTTGTAGAGAGTGTTGCGTGTTGTGTGTTGAGTGTGTGTGAGAGAGTGTAGAGTGTGAGTGTGTGATGTGTGTGTGTGTTGTGTGTGTGTGTGTGTGTGTGTGTGTGTGTGAGATGTGTTGTGTGAGAGTGTGTGTGTGTGTGGTAGGTGTGGTGTGTGTGTGTGAGTGTGTTTGTGTGTGTGTGTGTGAGGCGTGTGCGTGTGTGTGTGTGTGTGTGCGATGAGAGTGTGGGTGGACGCGAGTGTGGGTGTGTGTGTGTGTGTGAGTGTGTTGAAGTGTGTGTGTGTGAGAGAGTGTGTGTGTGTGTGTGTGAGTGTGTGTGTGTTGTGTGTGAGAGAGTGTGTGTGAGTGTGTGTGTGTGTGTGTGAGTGTGTGTGTGTGAGAGAGTGAGGAGAGTGTGGTGTTGTGAGAGAGTGTGTGTGGTGTGAGAGTGTGTGTGTGTGTGTGAGTGCGTGTGTCGTGTGAGGTGTGTGGTGTGAGAGAGTGTGAGTGTGTGTGTGAGTGTGTGTGTGTGTGGTGTGTGTGTGTGTGTGTGTGAGAGAGTGTGTGTGTGTGTGTGTGTGTGTGAGAGAGAGTGTGTGTGAGAGTGTGTGTGTGTGTGTGTGTGTTGTGTGTTCAGTGTGTGTGTGTGAGTGTGTGTGTGTGTGTGGTGTGTGAGAGAGAGAGAGAGTGTGTGTGAGAGAA
>JACRUU010000006.1:2334737-2344737 GCA_030449085.1 Kryptopterus vitreolus
ACATCACACCTCTAATCACATCTCATCTCTAATCACATCTCTAATCACATCACATCTCAAGTCACACCTCTAATCACATCTCTAATCACATCTCTAATTACACCTCATCTCCCTAATCACATCTCACCTCTAATCACATCTCATCTCTAATCACACCTCTAATCACATCTCTAATCACATCTCTAATTACACCTCTCATCTCATCCCTAATCACATCACACCTCTAATAACACCTCTAATCACACCTCTAATCACACCTCTAATCACACCTCTAATCACACCTCTAATCACATCTCTAATCACACCTCTAATCACATCTCTAATTACACCTCATCATCATCTCATCTCTAATCACATCTGATCACACCACTGTGATGTTTGTGTGCTGGTCACATGGTGTTCCTCTCTGTAGCTCGGTGTGGTCAGTGATGAAGTGCATTATGAAGGCTGAAGGTCCCTCAGGGTTTTTTCATGGTCTCACTCCAACCATCGCCAGAGAAGTGCCGGGATATTTCTGTTTCTTCGGAGCGTACGAGTTCTGTCGTTCCGCCTTCTCCAAACACCTACAGTGCAGCAAAGACCACATCGGTACACACACACACACACACACACACACACTACACACACATACACGCGGTACACAAACACACACACATCACAGAAACACACACACACACACACATCACGCACACACACACACACAACCCACCATACACTCAGTACACACACACATACACACACACACATACACACACACACACACACACACACACACACACACACATACACACACACACACACACACACACACACACACACACACACACACACACACACACACACACACACACTCACACACACACCCCACTCACACCACACACCACACTCACACACATACACCATACACTCACATGAACACATACCCTCACACACACACATACACTCACACACACACACACGAACACTCTCACACACATACACATTACACTCACACACACACACAGATACATTCACACACACACGCACACACATTACACACACACATACACACACTCCAACACACTCAACACACACACACACACACACACACACACACACACACACACACACTCACACACACACACACACATACAAACACACACAAACACACACACACATCCAAACACATACACACACACACACACACAGACTGACAATGTTGAAGTGTGTGTGTGTGTGTGAGTGTAGGCGTGGCCTCCACCATGCTGAGTGGTGGAGTGGGCGGAGCTTGTCTGTGGTTGGTGATTTATCCGATGGACTGTGTGAAGTCGCGGGTTCAGGTGACGTCCATGACGCAGAAACAGACTGGATTTTATAAAACCTTCACGCGCATCTTCAGGACTGAAGGGAAGAAACGCTACAGACGTGTAACATGTTATTACCTGTAATAACCACCTGTTATTGACATGTTATAAACTGTGTGTGTAGGTGTGAGAGCTCTGTATTCCGGTCTCACTCCCACCATGATCCGGACGTTCCCGGCCAACGGCGCGCTCTTCCTCGGTTACGAAGCCAGTCGCAGACTGATGATGTCACAGTTTAACAGCTGATCTGTACGGCTGAGGGATTAGGGGCCTTGCTCAGGGGCCCAACAGTCACAGTTTAATGATGATAATTATAATACATTATATTTATATTTATGATCTGCAGTGCAGTTTGGTGTGAATGGGATTTTTTTTTAAACTCATGACCTTCAGATACAGATTTATTTTTTAATTACTTAAAGTTTTTAGTGATACACACACACACAAATCACACAACAACACACACACACTTACACACACACACACTGTAGTTTATATTTTAACCACACAGAGAACACACACAACACACACACAAACACCCACCACGAGAGACACACACACACACAGAACACATCATCTGAAGTGCTCTTACACACACCCACACACACACACACCACACCACACACACACACACACACACACACACACACACACACACACACACACACACACACACACACACACACACACACCACACACACACACACACACACACACACACCACACACACACACACACACACACACCACACAACACACACACACACACACACACACACACACACACACACACACATGCCCCCCGAACCAACACACACACACAACACATAAAAAAAAAAAATCACACACACACACACACATAAACACACACACAACACACACACACACAAACACACACACACACACACACACATGACACACACACACACACACCAAATACCACACACAACACACACACACATACAACACACACACAATACACACACACAATGCACACAACACACATACGCACACACAATGCACACAACACATACACAATACACACACACACAATGCACACAACACACAACGCACACAACACACACACAACGCACACAAAACACACACATATAACACACAACACACACACAGTGTGGATGTTCATTTACACATAAATGTACACAGTGTGTGTGTGTGTGTGTGTGGGGGGGGGGGGGGGGGGGGGTTGTTTATGATTTTATCTGATTAACACTACAGGACAGAGTTGGTGTTTACAGCTTGTATATTGTGTATGTTGTTGTTGTGTGTAGTTTTTGTGTGAGAAATAAATTGCATGCTTTCAGAATATTGTGTTAGTTTTTTTTTAAAGAAAAACATTTTTACTGTGTCTTGTGTGTGTGTGGGTGTTGTGGTGTGTGTGTGTGTGTGTGTGTGTGTGTGTGTGTGTGTGTGTGTGTGTGTGTGTGTGTGTGTGTGTGTGTGTGTGTGTGTGTGTGTGTGTGTGTGTGTGTGTTGTGTGTGTGTGTGTGTGTGTGTGTGTGTGTGTGTGTGTGTGTGTGTGTGTGTGTGTGTGTGTTGTGTGTGTGTGTGTGTGTGTGTGTTGTGTGTACGTGTGTGTGAGAAGGAAAGCTGCAAACACCTTACACACAAAAACATGAAACTCCAGATGTTTGTTTATGGTGATGTTAATGGTGATGTGTGTATTGTGAATGTAAACACACCATGAAATCTGAGTATAAACATGTTTATTTTGTGTTTATGAGTAAAAGATAAAACATGTTTATTTTGTGTTTATGAGTAAAAGATAAAACATGTTTATTTTGTGTTTATGAGTAAAAGATAAAACATGTTTAAATGTTAATAATAAAAGTGTAAAAGTAAGACGATCCTCAGCAGATGAAGAGATCAGGTGTGTTACAAACGTGTGTTAGATTTAAACTCGCATTAATCACACAATTACATCAATAATCACCTCCAGCCACATCTGTTCTCCAACACACACACACACACTTACAGGGGCTGAAACACACAAAACACACAGAGATCAGTCCAGAATTCATTATATCACAACACAACACACACACTAAACACACACAAACACACACACACACAGGATAAGATGAGATCTTCATCAACCTCGTTACTGTTTAATCTTTTCCACACTGTGGTGTTCAACTGAAGCTCTCAGTGTGCATAGATGGTGTGTGGTGTGTGTGTGTGTGTGTGTGTGTGTGTGTGTGTGTTGTTTTCTCTCACCCCTTTATCCACACAGGCTCCGCAGATGCAGCCCATGAGGCCGTTGATCATCTGAGCTGCACACAGGACGACCTGCAGAGCGCTGCAGATGATCAGGGTGGAGAACAAACCCACATTAAACTCCACCACGTTCTTCGGTTCCACACACAAACCCCACATGTCCCGGTGTTTCAGATAACTGTCTGACCTGCCACAGAAAGACCTTATTATACCACATATCACATACTTATAACCAGTGTTATAATACTGTTATCATCAGTGTTATAACCAGTGTTATAATAATGTTATTCATCAGTGTTATAACCAGTGTTATAATAATGTTATTCATCAGTGTTATAACCAGTGTTATAATAACTGTTATCATCAGTGTTATAACCAGTGTTATAATAATGTTATCATCAGTGTTATAACCAGTGTTATAATACTGTTATCATCAGTGTTATAACCAGTGTTATAATAATGTTATCATCAGTGTTATAACCAGTGTTATAATAATGTTATCATCAGTGTTATAACCAGTGTTATAACCAGTGTTGTGTAATGCAGTAAATGGAATTCTGCTGCTGTTTATTTCTAGTTTGGGAGATTTTTATTTTTATTTCACAACATTTAAAACTTGAAATCTTTTATATTTGATGAAACCAGTCGTTCTTTTTTATTAATGAGGATATAAAATGTGTGGACACCTGCAATAACACAGTGTGAGGGTAGGGGGCGCTGTGTTGTGATTGGTGTTGTGATTGGTTACTGATCACCAGGTGTACATGGAGCAGAACATGTGAGTGTGTGTGTGTGTGTGTGTGTGGTGTGTGTGAGAGAGTGAGAGTGTGTGTTTGTGTGTGTGTGTGTGTGTGTGTGTGTGTGTGTGTGTGTGTGTGTGTGTGTGAGTGTGTGGTGTGTTGTGTGTGTTTGGGTGTGTGTGTGTGTGTGTGTGTGTGTGTGTGTGTGTGTGTGTGTGTGTGTGTGTGTGTGTGTGTGTGTGTGTGTGAGTGTGTGTGTGTGTGTGTGTGTGTGTGTGTGTGTGTGTGTGTGTGTGTGTGTGTGTGTGTGTGTGTGTGTGTGAGTGTTGTGTGTATGTGTGTGTGTGTGTGTGTGTGTGTGTGTGTGTGTGTGTGTGTGTGTGTGTGTGTGTGTGTGTGTGTGTGTGAGTGTGTGTGTGTGTGTGTGTGGGGTGTGATGTGTGTGTGTGTGTGTGGGTGTGTGTACTTGTCTTTAAATGGAGTCATCCACACCAGGAGCACTTTACAGTACGGCCCATTAATCAGCCCCAGCATGGCAACTGCGAAACTGTAGATGGCGCCACACACACCTACTGCTGCAAACAGGATGGACACAAACATCTACACACACACACACACACACACACACACACACACAAATGAGTGAGTGGATTTATTAGTGTTTAATGTCTTATCAGTGTGTGTGTGTGTGTGTGTGTGTGTGTGTGTGTGTGTGTGTGTGTGTGTGTGTGTGTGTGTGTGTGTGTGTGTGTGCGTGTGCGTGCGTGCGTGTGTGTGTGTGTGTGTGTGTGTATGCGTGCGTGTGTGTGTCCACTGTTTACTCTGTGTTTATACACACTGATATCTGGTCTCCATGCCAACACATTCCTGTGTGGTGTTTGTGGTGTGTGTCAGTGATCTCTCGGGGAAGTGCACTAACTAGTGAGAGATGATTTAGGACTCACCCCACATCTATTAGCACAGCATCCCTTCTTCCCAGTGACATGAATAAACAAAGCAGGAGCTATAACCTGAGAGAGAGAGAGAGAGAGAGAGAGAGAGAGAGAATGGGCGGAGAGAGGGGATGGAGAGGAGAGAGCGAGAGAGGGAGGGGGAAGAGAGGAGGGGGAGAGAGAGAGAGACAGAGAGGGAAAGAGGGGGGGGGGGAGAGAGAGGGAGAGAAGGAAAGAGAGAGAGAGAGAGGAATGTTTAGTAGGCTCATCAAAGGTTCATACATTCATTCTTTACACACCTGTACTGTTTAACTGCACACAACCACACACACACACACACACACACACACACACACACTTCACACACGGCACCCCACACACACACACACACACTCACACACTCACACACTACACACACCACCCACACACACACACGCACACACACACACACACACATCACACACCCCACACGCCTCAACACAACACACCAAACCAGTCACACACACACACACACACACACACACACACACACACACACACACACACACACACACACACACACACACACACACACACACACACACACACACACACACACACACACACACCACACCCACACACACACACACACACTAAAATGTGATAAATCTCCTGCAGTTAGGAGGAAACAGTGAGATTTTCCCTCCCACGCGTCCTCACAGTCACAAACTCCTCTAATCCACACATCTGCTTATCTCACATCCACATGTTCACACCACAGATGTGTTACAGTGATTAGTGTGATACAGATGTGTAAGAGTGATTAGTGTGATACAGATGTGTTACAGTGATTAGTGTGATACAGATTGTGTTACAGTGATTAGTGTGATACAGATGTGTTACAGTGATTAGTGTGATACAGATGTGTTACAGTGATTAGTGTGATACAGATTTGTTACAGTGATTAGTGTGATACAGATTGTGTTAACAGTGATTAGTGTGATACAGATGTGTTACAGTGATTAGTGTGATACAGATGTGTAACAGTGATTCAGTGTGATACAGATGTGTTAGAGTGATTAGTGTGATACAGATGTGTTACAGTGATTAGTGTGATACAGATGTGTAACAGTGATCAGTGTGATACAGATGTGTTACAGTGATTAGTGTGATACAGATGTGTAACAGTGATCAGTGTGATACAGATGTGTAAGAGTGATCAGTGTGATACAGATGTGTTACAGTGATTAGTGTGATACAGATTTGTTACAGTGATTAGTGTGATACAGATGTGTAACAGTGATCAGTGTGATACAGATGTGTTAGAGTGATTAGTGTGATACAGATGTGTAACAGTGATCAGTGTGATGAGGAACAGCACGTCCGTGTGGATTTGGTTTAAATCACAGTCGCATGATCTACAGACACGAGAACGTCTGGCTGTTTTCTCTCCGTCTGTCTGATGTTTATTCACAACACAAAACACAAACCGCTCATTTAAACCAACATTTCTGTAAACATTCCGAATTTACTAACGACATTCCCGTTATTAACCGCCTTATCCTGATCATTCCTGAAATTCCACTACACACAAACACATGAACACTTTACACACATTCACACAAACACATGTTTACACACATTCACACAAACACATGTTTACACACATTCACACAAACACTGTTACACACTACACATACACACAAACACATGTTTACACACATTCACACAAACACATGTTTACACACATTCACACAAACACTGTTCTACACACATTCACACAAACACTGTACTACACATACACACAAACACTGTACTACACATCACCACACACACAACACACTACACACTCACACAAACACTGTTCTACACACAAACACACTCACACAAACACTGTTCTACACACTACACACAAACACTGTTACACACAAACACTACACACTGTACTACACACTCACACAAACACTGTTCTACACACTCACACAAACACTGTTCTACACACTCACACAAACACTGTACTACACATACACACAAACACTGTACTACACACTCACACAAACACTGTTCACACACATTCACACAAACACTGTTCTACACACTCACACAAACACTGTAACACTACACACACACACAAACACTGTTACACACTACACACTACACACACTTACACTACACATACACACAAACACTGTACACACATACACACACACACTCACACAACACACTACACACACACACAAACACTGTTACACACTACACACATTCACACAAACACTGTCTACACACTCACACAAACACATTCACACAAACACTGTAACACCACGCACAACAACACACACTACACACTCACACAAACACTGTTCTACACACAACACACTATACACTCACACAAACACTGTTCTACACATTCACACAAACACTGTTCTACACATACACACAAACACTGTTCTATACACTCACACAAACACTGTTCTACACATTCACACAAACACTGTTCTACACATACACACAAACACTGTTACACACTACACACATTCACACAAACACTGTTACTACACACATTCACACAAACACTGTACTACACATTCACACAAACACTGTTCTACACATACACACAAACACTGTTACTACACACTCACACAAACACTGTTCTACACATTCACACAAACACTGTTCTACACACACACACAAACACTGTTCAACACACTGTTCACACAAACACTACACACAACAAACACTGTTCTACACATACACACAAACACTGTTACACTCACACAAACACACACATTCACACAAACACTGTACTACACATACACACAAACACTGTTCTATACACTCACACAAACACTGTTCTACACATTCACACAAACACTGTTACTACACACATACACACAAACACTGTACTACACACTACTACACACTCACACAAACACTGTTCTACACATTCACACAAACACTGTACACTACACACAAACACTGTTCTATACACTCACACAAACACTACTGTTCTACACATTCACACAAACACTGTTCTACACATACACACAAACACTGTTCTATACACTCACACAAACACTGTTACACACTCACACAAACACACTGTTACACTACACACACTCACACAAACACTGTTCTACACATACACACAAACACTGTTCTATACACTCACACAAACACTGTTCTACACATTCACACAAACACTGTTCTACACATACACACAAACACTGTACTACACACTCACACAAACACTGTTCTACACACTCACACAAACACTGTTACACTACACACAAACACATGTTTACACACATTCACACAAACACATGTTTACACACATTCACACAAACACATGTTTACACACATTCACACAAACACATGTTTACACACATTCACACAAACACATGTTCTACACACATTCACACAAACACTGTACTACACACTACACACAAACACTGTACACACTCACACAAACACTCACACATTCAACAAACACTGTTCTACACACTCACACAAACACTGTACTACACACATTCACACAAACACTGTTACTACACACTCACACAAACACTGTTCTACACACTCACACAAACACATGTTTACTACACACTCACACAAACACTGTTCTACACATACACACAAACACACACTCAACACACTGTTCTACACACATTCACACAAACACTGTTACTACACACATTCACACAAACACTGTTACACACTACACACTCACACAAACACTGTACTACACATACACACAAACACTGTACACACTCACACAAACACACTACACACTCACACAAACACTGTTACTACACATACACACAAACACTGTTCTACACACACACACAAACACTGTACTACACACACACACAAACACTGTTCTACACATTCACACAAACACTGTTACTACACATACACACAAACACTGTTCTATACACTCACACAAACACTGTTCTACACATTCACACAAACACTGTTCTACACACTACACACAAACACTGTTCTACACACTCACACAAACACTGTTTACTACACATTCACACAAACACTGTTCTACACACTCACACAAACACTGTTCTACACATACACACAAACACTGTTCTACACACTCACACAAACACTGTTCTACACATTCACACAAACACTGTTCTACACACTCACACAAACACTGTACTACACACTCACACAAACACTGTTCTACACATTCACACAAACACTGTACTACACATACACACAAACACTGTACTACACACTCACACAAACACTGTTACTACACACTCACACAAACACTGTTCTACACACATTCACACAAACACTGTTACTACACATACACACAAACACTGTTCTATACACTCACACAACACACTGTTCTACACATTCACACAAACACTGTCACACAAACACATGTTTACACACACTACACACAAACACTGTTCTACACACTCACACAAACACTGCTATCCACACTCACACAAACACTACACACATTCACACAAACACTGTTCTACACATACACACAAACACTGTTCTACACATCACACAAACACACACTCACACAAACACTGTTCTACACACTCACACA
This sequence comes from Kryptopterus vitreolus, assembly GCA_030449085.1. Lineage (NCBI taxonomy): Eukaryota > Metazoa > Chordata > Actinopteri > Siluriformes > Siluridae > Kryptopterus > Kryptopterus vitreolus. The sequence continues at coordinate 2,344,545 of JACRUU010000006.1, forward strand.
AACACTGTTTACACACTCACACAAACACATACACACAAACACTGTTCCAACAACTACACTACACATACACTCACACAAACACTGTTCACACAAACACTGTACTACACACTCACACAAACACTGTTCTACACACACACACAAACACTGTTCTACACACTCACACAACACACTACACACTCACACAAACACTGTA
>JACRUU010000006.1:2352237-2368632 GCA_030449085.1 Kryptopterus vitreolus
TAAAAAAAACAAGTAAAATATGAAAAGGTGTTATTTATAATAAATGTATGAAGCTTTGTGTAGAACACTGTAACATGCGTAATGTGTGTGTAATGTGTGTGTAACGTGTGTGTAACGTGTGTGTGTGTGTGTGTAACGTGTGTGTGTAACGCTTCGATGTGCTCTGTGGACGTCATGCTGACGTTGTGGACGTTCTTGCCGGACCACATCGAGCTGTAAGTACACACGTCGTCTCTCTCGCAGTTCCACACTAATTCTGATTTATCTGAGATAATATATAGCATTAATTACATCAACGCTGAAGATTAACACAAACATTAAAGTAAGAAATGGAAAGTTTTGTGTTTTTATGTTGTATTTATGTGATAGTGTAGCTTTTTTAATGCTAGTCAGGCTCAGCTTGGTTTTATGCTAGCTCATGATTATGCTTCTGCTCAATGTGTTATTTTATTAACAGAGTGTTATTTGTGTTAAATATGTAGTCTACACACACACACACACACACACACATGAAATAAAGTCTGTTAGAATGTTGGATGGCGTGTTGCTGCAGGAATCGTTCCAGGTAAAAAGCGGCAGGTAAAAAAGACACGAAGGTTATAAAGATATAAAGAGTTTTGAGCGAGAGGAAATGTGTGTGTGTGTGTGTGTGTGTGTGTGTGTGTGTGTGTGTCGTACAGAATTCTCATAGACTGAAAATAAAAGAATCACTGAAATGTGTTTATTAACTTTAAATGTGAGTGTAGAAAAGAGTATCGGGGAAGATTCGAGAAGGAAGAGAAGGAGGTGTTTCTCTTCACTGCTACACGGTGTGTGTGTGTGTGTGTGTGTGTGTGTGTGTGTGTGTGTGTGTGTGTGTGTCTGAATGCAGGCATGTACCTTCATGTTTGTGTGTGGTGTGTGTGTGTGTGTGTTTTTTCATCTGCGTTTGATTTGAAATGTGATAAGGAGCAGATCATGTTTATCATTTTGATTTCTTTATTTGAATTTTGTAAATCATAAATCACTCAAAGAGAATTTCATTTTATCTTCACAGGAATAAAAAAGTCTCAGGAAACAGATTGAGAGAGTTTAATTTGTTTACTTGTTGTTTCTCTGTCAGTAAAACTTTGGTACACATTCCGACTTTGCTGTTGGAAATTGTTTGCCCTCAACACAAGTGTCCGAGTCCGTGAACACACAGCGAGTGTCCGTAAACACACACCGAGTGTCCGTAAACACACACAGAGTGTCCGTAAACACACACAGGAGGTGAAGAAATGCCTCGACAAAAAGGAAAAAAGCAACAGAAACGCAAAGAACAGGAAGATGTAAAACTGGGAGTGGAGGAGACGCAAACAAACTCCGCACAAACACCAGCGACCTCTTCTGATCAGAACATGGACCATAATCACATGCAGAGTACACACACACACACACACACACACACACACACACACACACACACACACACACATATATATATATATACACACACAAAATAAAAAAGAAAACACTAATGATTCTCTCACTTTTCAGCTGAAGACCTTCATCATCCTCCTCTTCCTCCTGATCTTCCTCTCTCAGTACAAGAGAGCGGGACATCCCGAGTTACACCAATCATCTGCACCACTTCTTTTAACCTGAATGTTGATTTGGATGAGAAGTTTGATGAAGATAAAGAGAACTCGACACAGAGCTGGTTTGGACAGATGGAGGATGGAGTGAGAGTGAATGTTATCAGAAGAGCGATATCAGAAACCTCGAGATCAGAGCAGAAAATCATCAGTAAGCTGAACCATGTTGGAATCGTGAGATACAGAGGTTATAAAGAGGATCAGGGATTTTCTTACCTGGTTGTTGAAGATGTAAGAAGTTCTCTGAAAGACTATATTGACTTTATTAAAGAGCACAAAAACAACAACAAAGAAGACCTTCAAAAAATCCTAGTACAACTTCTGCTGAAGATACTGAAAGGGTTAAATTTCATCCATGAAAGTGGATATCTACACAGTAATGTTACACTGGATCATGTTCGAGTGGGTACGCGTCTAAAACATATAAATATCACATTCATCAAATCATACAATCAATAAATAAACTTTAACTACTTAAAAGTTCCATTAGAATCATCTGATCAGTTTATACAGACGTGGACAAAATTGTTGGTACCCTTTGGTCAATGAAAGAAAAAGTCACAATGGTCACAGAAATAACTTTAATCTGACAAAAGTAATAATAAATAAAAATTCTATAAATGTTAACCAATGAAAGTCAGACATTGTTTTTCAACCATGCTTCAACAGAATTATGTAAAAAAATAAACTCATGAAACAGGCATGGACAAAAATGATGGTACCCCTAGAAAACACAGAAAATAATGTGACCAAAGGGACATGTTAATTGAAGGTGTGTCCACTAATTAGCATCACAGGTGTCTACAACCTTGTAATCAGCCATTGGGCCTATATATATGGCTCCAGGTAATCACTGTGTTGTTTGGTGATATGGTGTGTACCACACTCGACATGGACCAGAGGAAGCAAAGGAAAGAGCTGTCTCAAGAGATCAGAAAGAAAATTATAGACAAGCATGTTAAAGGTAAAGGCTATAAGACCATCTCCAAGCAACTAGATGTTCCTGTGAGTACAGTTGCACATATTATTCAGAAGTTTAAGATCCATGGGACTGTAGCCAACCTCCCTGGACGTGGCCGCAGGAGGAAAATTGATGACAAATCTAAGAGACGGATAATCCGAATGGTAACAAAAGAGCCTAGAAAGACTTCTAAAGAGATTCAAGGTGAACTTCATGCTCAAGGAACATCAGTGTCAGATCGCACCATCCGTCGTTGTTTGAGCCAAAGTGGACTACATGGGAGACGACCAAGGAGGACACCATTGTTGAAAACGAATCATAAAAAAGCAAGACTGGAATATGCCAAACTACATGTTGACAAGCCACAAAGCTTCTGGGAGAATGTCCTGTGGACAGATGAGAACAAAAATCGAAGTTTTTGCCAAGGCACATCAGCTGTATGTTCACAGACGAAAAAATGAAGCATATCAAGAAAAGAACACTGTCCCTACTGTGAAACATGGAGGAGGCTCTGTTATGTTCTGGGGCTGCTTTGCTGCGTCTGGCACAGGGTGTCTTGAATCTGTGCAGGGTACAATGAAATCTCAAGACTATCAAGGAATTCTAGAGAGAAATGTACTAGCCAGTGTCAGAAAGCTTGGTCTCAGTCGCAGGTCATGGGTCTTGCAACAGGACAATGACCCAAAACACACAGCTAAAAACACCCAAGAATGGCTAAGAGGAAAAAATTGGACTATTCTAAAGTGGCCGTCTATGAGCCCTGACCTCAATCCTATTGAGCATCTTTGGAAGGAGCTGAAACATGCAGTCTGGAAAAGGCACCCTTCAAACCGGACACAACTGGAGCAGTTTGCTCATGAGGAGTGGGCCAAAATACCTGCTGAGAGGTGCAGATGTCTCATTGACAGTTACAGGAAGCGTTTGATTGCAGTGATTGCCTCAAAAGGTTGCGCAACAAAATATTAAGTTAGGGGTACCATCATTTTTGTCCATGCCTGTTTCATGAGTTTATTTTTTTACATAATTCTGTTGAAGCATGGTTGAAAAACAATGTCTGACTTTCATTGGTTAACATTTATAGAATTTTTATTTATTATTACTTTTGTCAGATTAAAGTTATTTCTGTGACCATTGTGACTTTTTCTTTCATTGACCAAAGGGTACCAACAATTTTGTCCACGTCTGTATATATTAACATGTGACACACACACACCCAGTGATTACACTACTGCAGGGTATAGCTCACGTGCGCGCGTGTGTGTGTGTGTGTGTGTGTGTGTGTTCATCAGATGAAGCAGGAGAGCCAAAATGGATAAACATCAGCAGCAGTCATAACGCAGAAGATTGTGATGTCATGAAGGACGAAATCCGTGTACGGTTTCCTTTCATTTCTGAACGTTGTTTGTTCGAATCCAATAAAAAGCAGCGTTTCTTCTCTTCAGTTCTCAAACTGTGACATTCAGTTAGACTCCTGTATAAACGTTTTATATTATTCTCACACGATGACGTCACTGTAAGGCATCTCCGTGGGAACTCCAGGACATTTGATCAGTGTAAAGAATGACTTTGTGTTTTAGAATATGGGAGAAGTCGCTGGTTACATCCTGTCTGGTGGAGAGACAGACTGCGGAGTAAACAACACCTGGAACGTTAGTGACCTCGGCATGGATCTGATCAAATGGATGACGGAAGAACAGAAGAGTCTGAAGGAAGTATTACATCACCCTCTGTTCTGGAACCAGTTCAGGTCGGGAAATGATAAACACATGCGTTATCACAGATTATTTCTTTAACATGATTTATTATTATTTATATATTTATCATATTTCTTTATTTATTTTTATTGGGTTTTTTCCTGTTATTGTAGAATCCTGCAGTATCTGGAAGCTTTGGGGAATTTGCCAGTAAAGGACAGGATGAATAATAAAGACGATTATGCCTGGAAAGAGATGGTGAGTTTCATCTTTACAAATAAAAAGAGTTTTTTACTTTACAGAATAAATTGTTTACTCTCAGCGCTGTGGAATGATGACAGATCACAAAGCAGAGTGAAGATCAGACATTACACAGATATCACCGCGACATGGCAAAGAGGCTTCTTTCACGCATTCAAAACTCAGAGCAGAAAATGAAACATAAGTACGCAGATGATTTCCGCAGTCTTCTGCGTTTTATCCGCAACGTCCTACAGCACAGGTGAGAAAATATCCCTCACAGAACATCATTAAACACCACATTAAATCTAAAATTAAATACAAGATTAAATGTACTATTTGGAGAAAAAAGGGTGAGAGTTTTAAATCCTGTGATCTTTTCTCCTTACAGAGAGGAAGAAAAGGAAGAGATCAACTTCTTCTTGATTTTTCCAGACTTATTTGAGAAAGCTTATTTTTTGGCCATAAAGGAGAATTGGAATTCCAACTCTTCAGTAAATAACATATTTTTGAAATGGTAAACAATGTTTACTTGTGTGTGTGTGTGTGTGTGTGTATAAAGACTAAAATAAAGATAATGTGAGAATCAGGTGAAGTTGTGATTACACTTTATTACTCCAGTTAAAGAAATGTTCTGACGTGTACTGAAGTTTAAAGTTATTGTTACTATGTGCTGTTTTGTGTCCCGCTGGATCTCATTATATTTATATAATAACAATAAACACATGTTCTGAACATCCACCATCTTCAACACACGCAAAGAGGAGGAGATGATGATGATGATGATGAAGAGTATAGTCTCTCTGCATCACTGATACTCAGAACAGAATCCGTCACTTCTACTGTACATTACAGTGCAGGGAAAGTGTAGCAAAGTCTTTCTAGTTAAATAAAGGAGTGTGATGGAGAGATGACGAGAATAAAGGAGTGTGATGGAGAGATGACGAGAATAAAGGAGTGTGATGGAGAGATGGTGAGAATAAAAGGAGTATGATGGAGAGATGACGAGAATAAAAGAGTATGATGGAGAGATGACGAGAATAAAAGAGTATGATGGAGAGATGACGAGAATAAAGGAGTGTGATGGAGAGATGAGAATAAAAGAGTATGATGGAGAGATGACGAGAATAAAGGAGTGTGATGGAGAGATGACAAGAATAAAGGAGTGTGATGGAGAGATGACGAGAATAAAGGAGTGTGATGGAGAGATGACGAGAATAAAGGAGTGTGATGGAGAGATGATGAGAATAAAGGAGTGTGATGGAGAGATGACGAGAATAAAGGAGTGTGATGGAGAGATGACGAGAATAAAGGAGTGTGATGGAGAGATGACGAGAATAAAGGAGTGTGATGGAGAGATGGTGAGAATAAAGGAGTGTGATGGAGAGATGGTGAGAATAAAAGAGTATGATGGAGAGATGACGAGAATAAAGGAGTGTGATGGAGAGATGACAAGAATAAAAGGGTGTGATGGAGAGATGGTGAGAATAAAAGAGTATGATGGAGAGATGACGAGAATAAAGGAGTGTGATGGAGAGATGACGAGAATAAAGGAGTGTGATGGAGAGATGATGAGAATAAAGGAGTGCGAGCGAATGCGTGTTCCACATGAGGGATTTTTATTGAAGGAAAAAAAGTAAGGGACACGTGTAAAGTGTGCAGTGATCACTTGAACACTACTGAGGGAAGGGCACTATATTAAGGGCACTATTAAGGGCACATGGACGTGCAGGAGATTCAGTAGGATATTAAAATGAGGGCGCGTCTGTAAAAAAATGAGGAAATAAAAAAATAAAAAGACGTCTAAAAGAAGTCGACGTCTTCGGGAGCGTCCAGGTCGCGGTACTCAATGATGTTACGAGGATCTCCGCGCATCATCCTGAACAGCGCCACCATGTGGGAGAAGAAAACACACACGGTTACACCTAATGTTAATACAGAGTGTGTGCAAGTGAGTGTGTGTGTGTGTGTGTGTGTGTGTGTGTGTGAGATACGTACCGGTTGTTGCGGGGTTTGCCGGGATACCCCCCCTGACCACGGAAACTGTCGTAATTCCCCCTTCCTCCCCCACCGTACTGGTTTGGAGGATAAGGAGGACCTGCTACAGAGAGAAAATCATCATACACCCTGAAACACACACACACACACACACACACACACACACACACACACCACACTTTACCTCCGAATCCCATCACTGGAGGTCTGGGTTGGCCAAATCCCAGTAGGCCCTGAGGACCCTGAGGGTGGAACGGAGGACCACCAGGAGACATGACACCTACAGAAAAGGGGGCGGGGTTTATACACCTAATAATGAAATACAATAGTGAGTGCGGTACCGTGAAGATCCGATTGGCCGACGGCGGCAGGGGCGTCTCACCCGGGGTGGGGCCTGGAGGAGGGAGGGGCTTCATCTCGGGGAATGGATGGTCTTTTGGCGTCCATCAGGAAGTTGTTGAAGAACTCCACTTCCTTCTTCACCTCCTCGATTTTATCTCCGTGTTTGTTCAGGATGTGTTTCCTCACAAACTCGGGGCCCTGAGGGACACAAGGTCAGAGTGTGAAACGCCCGGACGACACCGTGCGGCCCGGACGACGGCGCAGGACACACACCTTGAACTTCTTGCCGCTGAGAGGACACAGCCACTTATCCTTCCCGAGTTCCTGCGTGTTCGCAGATACAAACTTCTCCACTTCCTGTTCCGGATCTTTACGACCCATTTTATTGGCTTCCTCCTCAGACAGGGTTTCCTTCACACTGAACAAGGGGCACAGTTTCTCCTCAAACGTCTTCTCCCAGTCACTTACTACACACACACACACACACACACACACACACACACACACACACACACCATTTTAACATTGCTACAATACATTCATTATTTCCTGTGTGTGATACGGTTAGGAGGAGTGTGTGTGTGTGTGTGTGTGTCTGTGTGTCTCACCCTCCCTGTGTGTGATGCGGTTAGGTGGAGTGTGTGTGTGTGTGTGTCTCACCCTCCCTGTGTGTGATGCGGTTAGGTGGAGTGTGTGTGTGTGTGTGTGTCTCACCCTCCCTGTGTGTGATGCGGTTTAGGTGGAGTGTGTGTGTGTGTGTGTCTCTCACCCTCCTGTGTGTGATGCGGTTAGGTGGAGTGTGTGTGTGTGTGTCTCTCACCCTCCCTGTGTGTGATGCGGTTAGGTGGAGTGTGTGTGTGTGTGTGTGTCTCACCCTCCGGTTAGGAGGGGTGTTGTGTGTGTGGTGTGGTGTGTGTGATGTGGTGTAGGTGGAGTGTGTGTGTGTGTGTGTGTGTGTCTCACCCTCCCTGTGTGTGATGCGGTTAGGAGGAGTGTGTGTGTGTGTGTGTGTGTGTGTCTCACCCTCCCTGTGTGTGATACAATTTGTGTGGTTAGTGTGTGTGGGAGTGTGATGCGTGGAGGTGTGTGTGTGTGTGTGTGTGTCTCACCCTCCCTGTGTGTGTGATGCGGTTAGGAGGGTGTGTGTGTGTGTGTGTGTCTCACCCTCCCTGTGTGTGATACGGTTAGGAGGTGTGTGTGTGTGTGTGTGTGTGTGTGTGTCTCACCCTCCCTGTGTGTGATTGCGGTTAGGAGGAGTGTGTGTGTGTGTGTGTGTGTGTCTCACCCTCTCCTGTGGTGTGATACGGTAGGAGGACTCCCTGTGTGTGTGGTGTGTGTGTGTGTGTGTGTGTGTGTCACCCTCCCCTGTGTGTGTGCGGGTGTAGGAGGAGTGTCGTGGTGTGTGTGTGTGTGTGTCTCACCCTCCCTGTGTGTGATGCGGTTAGGAGGAGTGTGTGTGTGTGTGTGTGTGTGTGTCTCACCCCCATGTGTGTGATGCGGTTAGGAGGAGTGTGTGTGTGTTGTGTGTGTGTGTGTGTGTCTCACCCTCCCTGTGTGTGATACGGTTAGGAGGAGTGTGTGTGTGTGTGTGTGTGTGTCTCACCCTCCCTGTGTGTGTGTGATACGGTTAGGAGGAGTGATGTGTGTGTGTGTGTGTGTGTGTGTGTCTCACCCTCCCTGTGATGTGATGCGGTTAGGAGGAGTGTGTGTGTGTGTGTGTGTGTGTGTGTGTGTGTGTGTGTGTGTGTGTGTGTGTGTGTGTGTCTCACCCTCCCTGTGTGTGTTGATGCGGTTAGGAGAGTGGTGTGTGTGTGTGTGGTGTGTGTGTGTCTCACCCTCCCTGTGTGTGATGCGGTTAGGAGGAGGTGTGTGTGTGTGTGTGTGTGTGTGTGTGTGTGGGGTGTGTCTCACCCTCCCTGTGTGTGATGCGGTTAGGAGGAGTGTGTGTGTGTGTGTGTGTGGTGTGTGTGTGTGTGGTGTCTCACCCTCCCTGTGTGTGATGCGGTTAGGGGAGTGTGCTGTGTGTGTGTGTGTGTGTGTGTGTGTGTGTCTCACCCTCCCTGTGTGTGATGGCGGTTATGTGTTGTGGAGGAGTGTGTGTGTGTGTGTGTGTGTGTGGGTGTGTGTGTGTGTGTGTGTGTGTGTGGGTGTGTCTCACCCTCCCTGTGTGTGATGCGGTTAGGAGGAATAGGGCCGCGGACGTGGATGATCCCACAGCGGTTGGGCATTTCATCCTCACTGGTGTATTCACACATATTATAATAATCTATAGAGTGAACAATACGCAGGTAGAACAACAGACGATCCAAACACCTGAACACACACACACCCACAACACACACACACACACACACACACACACACACACACACACAGTGAATGAGGTGTCTGTAGAATACAGCTGGGTGTAACATTATGACCTCAGAGATAACTACAGTTCATGTTGGATGTAGGATGAAGGTGGAGAATGAGGGAGGTGGATGAGGATGGAAGAGGATGGAGGAAGATGGATGGAGAGGAGGATAAAGAGGATGGATGGATGGAGGATAAAGATGGATGGAGGGAGGATGATGGATGGATGGAGGATGAGGAAGATGGATGGATGGAGGATAAAGATGGATGGATGGATGGAGGAAGATGGATGGATGGAGGATAAGATGGATGGATGGAGGATAATGAGGATGGATGGATGGATGGAGGATGATGGGATGAGGAAGATAGATGGAGGAGGATAAAGATGGATGGAGGATGAGGAAGATGGATGGAGGGAGGATAAAGATGGATGGATGGAGGATAAAGAGATGGATGAGGATGGAGGAGGATAAAGATGGATGGAGGAGGATAAGGAGGATGGATGGAGGATAATGGATGGATGGATGGGATGGATGGAGGAGCTGGATGGAGGAGAGGAAGATGGATGGATGGAGGAGGATAAAGATGGATGGATGGATGGAGGAGGATAAAGAGGATGGAGGAGGATAAAGATGGATGGAGGAGGATAAAGAGGATAAAGATGGATAAAGATGGATGGAGGAGGATAAATGGATGGATGAGGGATGGAGGAGGAAAGGATGGGGGATGGATAAAAGGAGGATGGAGGGATGGATGGAGGAGGATAAAACGGATGGAGGAGGATAAAGATGGATGGAGGCGGATGGGATAAAGATGGATGATAAGATGGATGGAGGAGGATAAATATGGATGGAGGAGGATAAATATGGATGGAGGAGGATGGAGGATGGATGGAGATGGATGGAGGAGGATAAAGATGGATGGAGGAGGATAAAGAGGATGGAGGGAGGAAGACGAATGGAGGGAGGATGGAAAGATGGATGGAGGAGGATAAAGATGGATGGAGATGGAGGATAAAGATGGATGGAGGAGGATAATGGATGGAGGATGATAAATGAGAGGATGGATGGAGGAGGATGGAGGAGGATAAAGATGGATGGAGGAGGATAAAGATGGATGGAGGAGGATAAAGATGGATGGAGGAGGATAAAGATGGATGGAGGAGGATAAAGATGGATGGAGGAGGATAAAGACGGATGGAGGAGGATAAAGAGGAGATAAGTGATAAAGAAGGATTGGACGATGATGGGAAGATGGAGGAGGAGGAGGAGGAGGAGGATAAAGATTAAAGGAGGATAAAGATGGATGGAGATGATGGAGGAGGATAAAGAGGAGACGGATGAGGAGGATAAAGATGGATGGAGGAGGATAAAAGATGGAGGAGGAGGATAAAATGGATGGATGGATGGAGGATAAATTTGGATAAAGAGGATGGAGGTGGATAAAGACGGATGGAGGAGGATAATGGAGATAAAGATGGATGGAGGAAGGGAGGATAGAAGGATGGAGGAGGATGGAGGAGGATAACAAGAGGATGGAGGAGGATGGAGGATAAAGCGGATGGAGGAGGATGAAGAGGATGAGGATAAGATCGGATCAAGAGGAGGAGGGAGGATAAAGATGGATGGAGGCGGATGGAGGAGGATAAAGATGGATGGAGGAGGATCAAGATGGATGGAGGAGGATGGATGGAGGAGGATGGATGGAGGAGGATTAAAGAGGATGGAGGAGAATGGATGGAAGGATGGAGGAGGATAAAGATGGAGATGGATGGAGGATGGAAGATGGATGGAGGAGGATAGGAAGGATGGATGGAGGACGGACGGAGGAGGATAAAGACGGATGGAGGATGACGGACCTTGACGAGTTTCTCGTCTCTCTCCACGGTGATCTCGGTGGGATTGCCTTCTTTGTTCCCATCCTCAGAGTCGACTCCGCCCACATTTCCCAGTAGCTCCTCCTCCTCAGCACTCACTTCCTCAATGAGGTAATCTGTGATGTTTTTGAGAATGGGGTTCTGAGCGGGAAGCTACACACACACACACACACACACACACACACACACACACACACACACACACAGCAAAAACATACATTACAGAGTGTTCTGAATCCATGTCCATGTCAGTGTGTGTGTGTGTGAGAGAGACTGACCTCAGCAGTGTGTGTGCCTCCGTGACCCCATAGCCCCTCCCTCTCGTCCAGGGCGTGGATGAGTTTAGCAGACAGTTTAATGTCGTTTCGGAGAACCTGCTTATGCTGCGTGATGCCATTAACGTTCCTCACACGCCGCGCCAAATCCCGATTCACACGGCGGGAGCCAACTCACAGTCACGCAGCTACACACACACACACACACACACACACACACAATTGGGGGCAAGGGGAGGGAGCAACAAAAAGGCAGGACAGGAGATGAGAAGAGAAGGGAAGAGTAAGTGGGCGGGGCCATGTGGAGTGTGTCTGAACAGAAACAATTTCTAACATCAAACAAAAACAGGAAAACCATTTACTCTGATGTTCTGTAGGTTCCAGCAGATCTCTTTGATGTTGACGCCTCGGTCAAAGGTCACCCAGCATCGCCTAAAGAACCTGACACACACACACACACACACACACACACACACACACACACACACACACACTTCAGAAAAAAGTCCTTACAACTAGAAACATACAACATTATTATTATTATTTAAAAAAATAAAATAATATAGTGAGGTGACATATGGGGAACCCCTGTGTGTGTGTGTGTGTTGTGTGTGTGTGTGTGTGGGTGTGTGTGTGTTACCTGCGCTCCGGTTGTGGTTCAGACAAACATACACGCATGAATCCAGGAAAGCGACGACACAAACTGAGGACAGACACACACACACACACACAGAGAGTTAACAGCAACATACAGTACTTAAATTATTATAATTATTTTTTACACCAATAAATTCAGAATTCTACAATACATCAGAAGAAGAAGAATTAAGTGGTTAATTGATGTGATTAAGGAGGTGATAGGGAGGTGATTAAGGGGTGATAGGGATGTAAGGGGGATAAGGATGTGTGTTTGTGTAAGGAGGTGATAAGTGATTGTGATAGGGATGTGATAAGGAGGATTAAGGATAAGGAGTGTGATTAAGGAGGTGATGGATGTGATTATAGGAGTGTGTGATAATGTGATTTAAGAGGTGATAGGAGTGAGGTTAGGAGGTGATAGTGATTAAGGAGGTGATATGGATGTGATTAAGGAGGTGATATGGATGTGATTAAGGAGGTGATAAGGAGGTGATGATGTGGATGTGATTAAGGAGGTGATATGGATGTGATTAAGGAGGTGATTTAGATGTGATTAAGGAGGTGATATGGATGTGATTAGGTGATAAGAGGTGATGGATGTGATTAAGGAGGTGAGATGTGATGATGGGTGATATGTAAGGATAGTGATAAGGAGGTGATATGGATGTGATTAAGGAGGTGATATGGATGTGATTAAGGAGGTGATATGGATGTAATGAGGAGGTGATATGGATGTGAGGTGATAAGGATTTGTGTGACTAAAGTGAGGTAAGGTGATATGGATGTGATTAAGAGGTGAGGTGATAAGGAGGTGATATGGATGTGATTAGGAGGTGATATGGATGATATGGATTGAAGGAGGGATATGGATGTGATTAAGGAGGAGATTAGGAGGTGATATGGATGAGATGGAGGTGATATGGATGTGATTAAGGAGGTGATAAGGAGAGTTACTGACGGCCACGATCTCGGCTTTAGAGATGGTTGGTGCGATGCTCCTCATGAACAGGGAGCAGGTCATGTGGAGTGGCCGAGGTTTAGGAGGCTGATCATCCTTCACTTTCTTCTCCTCCTTCTCCTTCTCCCTCTCGCTCTGCTTCTCTTCCTTTCTCCCCTTCACATCTATACACACACACACACACACACACACACACAATCAGCATGTGTTCCTCGTTCTTACAGATAGAGCAGTAAATAAAACACTGACCTTCACCCTCCTCTTCCTCTTCTTCCTCCTTCTCTTCTCCTTCTTCATTCCTTCCATCCCCTTCTCCATCCCCCTCTCCCTCCACCTCCCTCTGTCTCTCTGTGGGTTTCTCTGAGCAATGAGAGTTCGAGTCGGAGTCAGAGTCCGACTCGCTCTCGGAGGCGCTCGCCTCGTCCTCGCTATCGCCGCTGTGCTTCCTCTTCCTCTTTTTACTCATCTACAGAGAGAGGAAAAGAGCGTTAAACATTCTCTTAAACACACACACACACACACACACACACACACACACACACACACACACCTTCTTCGGCTCCGAGATCTCAGGTGGAGCTTCATTATCAGGTTTATCTCCTTCACTTCCTGCTTCAGTATCTGCATCCTTTATTCCGACATCTCCAGTCTCTCCCTACACACACACACACACACACACATGAGAAACTGGTCATTCGAAGGTGTGATTTTAACAAACGTCTATATTTGTTTATTTGAAAATAAATAAATGAATGAATGAATGAGACAAGATGAACGAATGCGCGTGCGAGAAAACGCACCTCCTTGACGTCCTTCTTGATGGATGCTTTGCGCTCGAGTTCGGCTCGGTTCTCGTCACGTTTCTGGGGTTCGGACGGCGGTCCTCCAGGCGTCGGTCTCTCTCTCTCATCCTCTTCCTCCACGGGCTGCTCGAGGACGCGCAGATCGTACTCAGCCCCTCCCTCCATCTTTATCACCGCTGCACGCGCACACACACACACACCGGGTCATAATGACCTATAACAGTGTCTGCAGGGGTTCTGTGGTGTGTGTGTGTGGTGTTGGGAAATCTGCACACTATTTAGTGCACTACATGAGGGTATTTATCTGAACATGTGACTGCGTGCTGCAGCGTGACAGGACGAGCGTTCTCTCACCAGCGTCGAGGATCTTGAGGATCTGTGGTGCACGGTCGATGTCCATGGAGATGTTATCGAACCAGCCGTTCTCCATTAAATACTGGAATGCGTTCAGGCGGTTCTGCAGCGCGTTGTGGGCGTCAGCCTTCCTCTTCCCCGACTCGTCAGGGTGATACTTGGAGCGAAACCTAATATGGGGTGGAGGGGAGTGAGGGAGTCCGAGAGATAGATGGAGAGAGAGAGAGAGAGCAGGAGAGATGGAGTGTGTTAATGAACAGACAATAACACACACACACACACTTACGTTTTAATTAATTCATTAAGTAGAATATAAATTACATCACTTCCTGTTTACTCCAAATTACTGTCCCCTCGCTGATGTTTAATAATAAAACGAAATGAAAACTCGACTCACCACAGGTACAGGCAGAAACAACAACACACAAAAACAACAACAACTACACAATGCCATCAAATCTGCATGGTCTCAAACATTGTTCTGTACATTTACCTGCAGCTTTACCTGGCAGTATTACCACACATACAGACAGAGACGCCTCCTCAGGTGTGTGTGCGCACGTGTGTGTAAATACACTCACGGTTTCTGCGTTCTTGCCATTTAAAAAAAAAAAGGGGGGGGGACAGGTGTGTGTGCACGTCAGGGTGTGTGTGTGTGTGTGTTTACGCGGCGGACGCACTGTCTGACTAAAACCCTGCAGACTTTGTTTCTAAAGCAGCTGCATTGTGCGCAGTGCGAGCCCTGACTCTCTAACACACGGCCTCCTGCGCAGAGATCCCACACACACTCGCACTCGTCTTCTGAAAAACCTCGCCGTGGAAGAAGGGAAGAAGCAATTGGGGTCGTTAATTGTAGGGAAGAAAAAAAAAAAAAGAAATAAAGCATATAAAAATGACTTGGACTTTGAAGGTGAAATAAAATGGAAGAAGCAAAAACATGATCCTGTGGAGAGAAAGTTCAGGAAAATAATCATCACCACCATCAACACACCAAAGCCCTGCTGGGACGGCCTTCTTTTCTCTGGATTCTGATTGGTTATCAGATTAACATGAATGCATTCGATACGTTATTTACAGCGAGACAGAAAAACCTCTATTTATAAACGTGTGTAAGTATCCATCATGGAAGGAGTCTCCAGTCTCAGTGTTATAGAACAGTAAAGCTCCATCAGTACAGGAGTTCACACACTCTACATGGAAAACTGGATGTAACTATAAATGGATAAAAATCTCAGTGATCAAACATTCTACAAAGAGGAAGAACACCGTCCCAATAAAGCTGTTTGTGCAATAATACAAATCCCAAACATCAGTCCTCAATAAGGAACCCCGCCCGCAGCAGCCGACCTCCTCTATCATTAACCCTCCCTCCTCCTCCTCATTAACCCCCCGCCTCATCAATCAGTTACCCCTATTCCCTCCTCCTGCATCATCATTAACCCCTCCCTCTTCCTCCTCTATCAACAAGCCCTTCCTCCCCCTCCATGAACCCTTTCCTTCCCCTCAATCAGCCTCTTCATCCTTCTTTATTAACCCCCCCCACCATTAACCCTTTCCCCTCCTCCTCCACTAGTCCCATTACATTCCTCCACCAATCCCACTCCTCCTGGTGTGGTATTTAGACCTCTAGCTCCCCCTGGTGTTTCCTGTGATATTAATCTGCATGCATTATTTCATAGTGATGTCAGGAGTCAGGGGTTCGGCTCGTACCACTCTTCTCCTTTATGTGCGAGGAAGAACTCCTGCATCTGCTGCCTTCTGAAGTCAATTTTATACTCGTTGTAGCGTTTAACAGATTCAGTTTCATCCACAGAGTCATCCAGAGACAACAGGAACTCTTTAAAGGTCTTCATCACAGGTGGAGGAGGACCCAGGTCCAGGTCATGGATGTTCCCCAACCTGACACACACACACACACACACAGTCAAATGAGCTGCTCTGTAAAACACCACTGACGATGCATTAATATGAGTAAGATTACATAGCGCCCTCACCTGGCCTGTATGGGGATCGCATGGTGAGGCTGCATGAGATGGATCTCAGGGTGACCCCAGGGCTGAGGGGGCACATAACTGGGTCCTCCACCTCCACCATAACCCAAATCATAACCTCCATGATACGGGTCTCCTCCATGATCATCCCTGAGGAGGCAAACACAATGTGAGTGTGTGTGTGTGTGTGTGTGTGTGTGTGTGTGTGTGATACAGCTCATGATCACTCTTTACCAGTCTCTCCTCATGCGTTTCTGCTGTGGACTCATGTCGTGGCGTGGTGGTGAGAATCTCTC
>JACRUU010000006.1:2371632-2376632 GCA_030449085.1 Kryptopterus vitreolus
ATCGCGCTGATTAAACCGGGACAGGAACCGGGACACGTGACTGAGCAGTACCAGGACCGTGTCTCCATCACACAGTACCACACGCTCCCCATCCACCACGTGCAGGAGCGAGACTACGGAGAATACTGCGTCTACATCACCACATTCCCACAAGGAAGTCTGGAACATCACATCCAACTCCTGAAACATGAGGAAGAGAACCAGAGTCCACCTGCAGGTAATCACACCTGTTTATGAGTGTGTGTGTGTGCGCATGTAGGAGAGAGGAGGAAGTGTGTTGTGTTGTGTGTGTGTGTGTGTGTGTGTGTGTGTTGGGTGTGTGAGAAGGAGGAAGTGTGTTGGTTGTGTGTGTTGTGTGTGTGTGTGTGTGTGTGTGCATGTAGGAGAGAGGAGGAAGTGTGTTGTGTGTGTGTGTGTGTGTGTGTGTGTGTGCATGTAGGAGAGAGGAGGAAGTGTGTTGTGTTGTGTTGTGTGTTTGTGTGTGTGTGGTGGAGGAGGAGGAAGTTGTTTTGTGTGTTTGTGTGTGTGTGTGCATGTAGGAGAGAGGAGGATTGGAAGTTTGTGTGGTGTTGTGTTGTGTGTGTGTGTGTTGTGTTGTGTGTGTGTGTGTGTGTGTGTGTAGGAGAGTGGAGGAGTGTGTTGTTTGTTGTGTGTTGTGTGTGTTGTTGTTGTGTGTGTGTGCATGTGTGTGAGGAGGGAGAGGGAAGTGTGTTGTGTTGTGTGTTTGTGTGTGTGTGTGTGTGTGTGTGTGCATGTAGGAGAGAAGAGGAAGTGTGTTGTGTTGTGTTTGTGTGTTTGTGTGTGTGTGCATGTAGGAGAGAAGAGGAAGTGTGTTGTGTTGTGTTGTGTTGTGTTGTGTTGTGTTGTGTTGTGTTGTCATGAACAGAGAAGTGACTTTTGAAGTTCCACATTAAAATTCAGTCAAAAGTCACAGAAAAGACGATAAAAACTTCCGCTTATTCGACATATTTGTTTATTTGTTTATCTGATGTTTATTGTTTAGCTTATAATCTTTATTGCCTAAAGATGATATAATATATAATAATTATTTATATATATAATTTTAAATTGAATATTAACACTGTGAAGTTGAAATAAACTCAGATGAAATTAGAATTGGTCTCCACATAAAAACAAGTCACACAGCACCACCTGCTGGTCGTTACCGGTATCGTTACCGTGCACTCTGCAGAACTGCTGTGTGAATGAAAGAATCTGTAAATGTTCATCAGTGAGAGAAAAAGCATCAGAGTCTGAAACATCTGGATTTATTAGCGTGCTAGCGAACACTTACTACACATACTTAATGTTTTTATATTAATGTTCTGCTGATGATTTATAAAAAGATTAAAGATTTTTGTTAGTTTTATATTTTCATTAAACAGATTAGCAAACAAAATGTGTCTAGCTGTATGATATTTATTTATTTCTATTCATTTGATTATTTACTCAATTCTTTTGCGTTGAGATATTTCAGAATAAAGGAGAGAATATAAACACAGTGTTGTATAAAATGTATTGAGAGAAGTGAGAGGGAAGCGAGTGATGCAGGAGAAGGAGATCTGCCTTTTCTCCCGCAGGTCTGCCGGTGATGATGATTGTTTACATCACATGTGGAGTTGTTGGGTTTGTTTTTCTGGTCATTTTCATCAGTGACTTTCAGTACGGTAAAAAACAACCCTCATTATAACGACCTAATAAAGAATAACAATCACATTGTATAATACTGAACTCACCAAGTGCTGTGTGATCATCATGTGATCTGTGTGATGATCATGTGATCTGTGTGATCATCATGTGATCTGTGTGATCATCATGTGATCTGTGTGATCATCATGTGATCTGAGTGTTGTGGTGTGTGTGATGATCATGTGATCTGAGTGTTGTGGTGTGTGTGATGATCATGTGATCTGAGTGTTGTGGTGTGTGTGATGATCATGTGATCTGAGTGTTGTGGTGTGTGTGATGATCATGTGATCTGAGTGTTGTGGTGTGTGTGTGATGATCATGTGATCTGAGTGTTGTGGTGTGGTGATGAACATGTGATCTGAGTGTTGTGGTGTGTGTGATCATGTGATCTGAGTGTTGTGGTGTGTGATGATCATGTGATCTGAGTGTGTGTGGTGTGTGTGATGATCATGTGATCTGAGTGTGTGTGTGTGTGTGATGATCATGTGATCTGAGTGTTGTGGTGTGTGTGATGATCATGTGATCTGAGTGTTGTGGTGTGTGTGATGATCATGTGATCTGAGTGTTGTGGTGTGTGTGATGATCATGTGATCTGAGTGGTTGTGGTGTGTGTGATGATCATGTGATCTGAGTGTTGTGGTGTGTGTGATGATCATGTGATCTGAGTGGTGTGGTGTGTGTGATGAGTGTTGTGGTGTGTGTGATGATCATGTGATCTGAGTGTTGTGGTGTGTGTGATGATCATGTGATCTGAGTGTTGTGGTGTGTGTGATGATCATGTGATCTGAGTGGTGTGGTGTGTGTGATGATCATGTGATCTGAGTGTTGTGGTGTGTGTGATGATCATGTGATCTGAGTGTTGTGGTGTGTGTGATGATCATGTGATCTGAGTGTTGTGGTGTGTGTGATGATCATGTGATCTGAGTGGTGTGTTGTGATGATCATGTGATCTGAGTGTTGTGTGTGTGTGTGATGATCATGTGATCTGAGTGGTGTTTGTGATGATCATGTGATCTGAGTGTTGTGGTGTGTGTGATGATCATGTGATCTGAGTGTTGTGGTGTGTGTGATGATCATGTGATTCTGTTTCTTTTACAGAAGAGAAGAAAGTACAGAACCCGGTGCATGTGACAGTTTCAAACTCCATCACATACAAACAACCATCACTGCTGCAGAAAGACTCGTACACACCGTCACACACTCCATCACACACACACACACACACACACACTCACACACTCCCAGGTGTGATGATGATGTTGACATGTACCTGTCTGTATATAAAACATCTCAGTTCCTCAAACCACATCCTCATTTTCTCGCTTCTGTTTGTTGTGTAAATAATTGAGTTATAGTTGTGTGTAAATATTTCTTGTTTGTTTATTAAAATGTTTTATAGTAAACAGTAAACGTTTTAAACCAAACCACACACTGTCTTTACTAATGACCTTCACTGACCTTCAGGACCTACAATACAATACTGTTCAGTAGAGGAAGAGAGAAGCAGAAATCTCACAATTATCACACAAACACACACACAACACACAACACACACACACAAACACACACACACACAACACACACAAAACACACACCAAAACACACACACACAACCAAAACAACACACAACACAAACAAAAACACGCAAACAAAAAAAAACACACAAAAAACACACACACAAACAAACACACACACACACACACAAACAACACACACACACACACAAACAAACACACAAACACACACACAAACAAACACAACACACACAAAACACACAAAACACAACACACACACACACACACACACACACACACACACAACACACACACACACACACACACAAACAAACACACACAAACACACAACACACAAACACACACACACAAACTCTCACACACACACACACAACAAAAAAAAAAAACCAACACAAAACAAACACACACACACACACAAACAAACACACACACACAAACACACACACACACACACACACACACACACAAACACACACACACACACACACACACACACACACACACACACACACACACACACAAACACACACACAAACACACACACACACACACAACAAACAAACACACAAACACACACACACACACACACAACACACAGCTGTGAGGAAACATCAGGAGAGGTGGAGAAGTGCAGCTGTGAGATGGACAGATCAGGAGGAGGTGGAGAAGTGCAGCTGTGAGATGGACAGATCAGGAGGAGGTGGAGAAGTGCAGCTGTGAGATGGACAGATCAGGAGGAGGTGGAGAAGTGCAGCTGTGAGATGGACAGATCAGGAGGAGGTGGAGAAGTGCAGATGAACAGTATTTCAGTGGCCGCTAGGTGGAGACAGTGAGGTGAGACAGTGAGCCGGAAGTGAATTCCTGAGAGATTTAATAAATGTGATATTTAAAGAACTGAAATCCTTATAAAGACATGTTCAAGTTTCCTGCACTGAAATAACTTTATATACATATTTACATCTAATAAACAAACAAACAAACAAACAAACAAATGTCATCCCACATTTCTCTCCTGATTAAAAAATATTATTGTTTATTGTTCGGCTTCCTGAAATGTAAACAATGTGTTTATGTCCAAATGTAAATCATAAATGAAATAAAAGAATAATAGATAGATAGATAGAGATATACGAAGATAGATGAGAGATAGATAGAGAGTATATATATCTAGAGTATATAGATAGAGAGATATGGTGTGATAGATAGAGATTTCCATTCCAATTCATTCATCTTCTACTTTATCCGATCACGGGGAGTCTGTGTTATCTCAGGTGTATTATAAGGAAGGATACACCCTGGATATGGCAACCCATATTATATATCCAATGTGCCAATCAACCTATGCATGTTTTGTGTTTATTGGGGTGTTATTATAATAAACATGTGATTGTGTTTGATGGGGTGATACGTGATAAACATGTGATGGAGAATGTGATTGTGTTTATTGGGGTGTTATTATAATAAACATGTGATGGAGAATGTGATTGTGTTTATTGGGGTGTTATTATAATAAACATGTGATGGAGAATGTGATTGTGTTTATTGGGGTGTTATTATAATAAACATGTGATGGAGTGATTGTGTTTATTGGGGTGTTATTATAATAAACATGTGATGGAGAATGCGATTGTGTTTATTGGGGTGTTATAAACATATAATATTCTTCAATCTTCTACCGCCTTATGTGACTCGGGTCACGGGGAGTCTGGCCTATTCAGGCGCTATGCATTAAGGCAGATACACCCTGGATGTGCCAACCCATCGCACAACACACCT
>JACRUU010000006.1:2389132-2394132 GCA_030449085.1 Kryptopterus vitreolus
GGCCGCACCAGTGTCGCCACTGCAGCTTTAAGACTGCCGATCCGTTCGTGCTGAGTCGACACATTTTATCTGTTCACACAAAAGAACAGCAGCAGCAGGAAACGCAAGAAAACGCAAACGAACAACAACAACAACAACAACCGGCGCCGTCGTTACAGACGCAGGAGCGAAGTCCGCCCAAGAAGACGATCGGGGCGGCGCAGCTGGCGCTGGGCGGAGCTCCCATCATTAAAAAGGTGATAGGTGCCAAGGGACCGAGGGAGCGGCGCGTGTATCAGTGTCAGTACTGCGACTACAGCACCGGCGACGCCTCGGGATTCAAACGCCACGTCATCTCCATCCACACCAAGGATTATCCACATCGCTGCCAGTTCTGCTCCAAGGGCTTCCGGAGACCGTCGGAAAAAAACCAACACATCATGCGCCATCACAAAGACATGATGCCCAGTGAGTGAGTCAGTGAGTGAGTCAGTGAGTGAGTCGGTGAGTGAGTCGGTGAGTGAGTCGAGTGAGTGAATCAGTGAGTGAGTCGGTGAGTGAATCAGTGAGTGAATCAGTGAGTGAGTCGGTGAGTGAATCAGTGAGACAGTGAGTGAATCAGTGAACGAATCAGTGAATGATTCAGTGAGTGAATCAGTGAACGAGTCAGTGAGTGAATCAGTGAATGATTCAGTGAGTGAATCAGTGAACGAGTCAGTGAGTCAGTGTGAGAACAGTTCCCTCTTCATCCCTCACTTCCTCTTCCTCACTCCACCTCCATGGTCACATGACTAAACAGCAAAGCTACTCATAGTGACATCGCAGAGTCACATGACTTCCAAAAAAGGGATTCCTTTTTTCCTTTGTATGTATATTGTGTGTGTGTGTGTGTGTGTGTGTGTGTGTGTGTGTGTGTGTGTGTCATATGTAAAACTGAATTATGGGATGTCCAGGCCAGGTCACGTCCTTATTTTAAAGTGTCCAATAGAAGGTAAATGAAACATGCGAATTTGGTTTGGAGGTGATTGAGGCCACGCCCACTCAGGAGGGAGCAAAGCATCAGGGCTCGGGATTGGGCTGGGATTAATCTGGGGTTTTAATCCCAGTTCAGGTTTCAGGAAGAGAAAGTGTTCATTCTTCATTGAACTTTAACCCTGCGTTTAGTGAAAAATGCTGAAAAGTGCAAAACTGTCGTTTATTTTATACTGAAATCAGAAAGATGAGATGGATTATGATATGATTACAGTGGGATTATTGTGGGATTACAGTGGGGTTATGATGGGATTACAGTGGGGTTATGATGGGATTACAGTGGGATTATGATGGGGTTACAGTGGGATTACAGTGGGGTTATGATGGGGTTATGATGAGGTTATTAATAATATGGGATTTTATTCAGTTTTGGTTATAAACACTGCATAGATGAGAGGACGAGATTTATATAAAGGTAAATATTACATGTGACTCCTTTACACACTTCTCTACACACTCAAATGAAAATGTGTGTCAGCATGTTAGTGGTGAAAACACACACACACACACACACACACACACACACACACACACATGCGCGTTACACTTGTGCTATACCGTCTTCCTAAAGGTTTTTCCATCCACAACCAAATCTTTTGCACTTGCTCCAACAACTCTATCCTGGCAGTGTGTGTGTGTGTGTGTGTGTGTGTGTGTGTGTGTGTGCTCACTCTAGCCATAACTTCACAATACTAGTGAGCCTTTTGTTTTAGAAATAGCATTATCCTATATAGAGTATGATGATAGAAACCACTTTATTGTGTGTGTGTGTGTGTGAGTGTGTGTGTGAGTGTGTGTGTGAGTGTGTGTGTGGGCACTTAGTCCAATGTCTCACTTCTCTGTGCCATGTATATTTGTACCCCTTGTTTCAGGGTTACTTGGTTACCATGGTGATGATACCAGCAGGCTGGTTTCTTATGGAGGATTGCTAGTCATGTGACTTACGTCATGTGACTTAAGTCATGCTAACAGCTAGACTTCATTCATTTAGCAGGATCGTGCTAGCGCATTTAGAACTAGCATGTGTGTCTGAAGTGTGTGTGTGTGTGTGTGTGTGTGTGTGTGTGTGTGTGTGTGTGTGTGTGTGTGACACCCAGGTGTGAGCATTACACAGTCTTTGTTGGAGATGTTTGTGGGACACATGCGCTTACACGGTCATAACGTATGACACACACACACACACACACACACACACACACACACACACACACACACACACCAGTGGCACTTTGCAGAGCGGATGATGTACACAGACTTTATGAAAATGATGATTTCACTTTGATGTGATCCACCAGCCAATCACAAGGCGGCTCTGAGTGAAACACTCGACTCTTGCATGTGATTGGACGAACGGTGTGTGATGCGTTCCGGCTGTGACATCATGTCGTAGATAAAGCACTGACTTCCACTTTGATCGACGTCATTGGTCATTCCGGGGTTTCTGTCACTTCCTGGATTTGGTTTAACCCCGCCCCTCGCCCCGCCCCTCTCTGTGGTCATTTTTATAGTGAGATTATTTATTTGTGGCGCGTGGAGACGGTGTTGTATAGTTTAGCGTAACTGATTCAAAGCGACTGTAACTTATTGTTTTTGTACACAGATCTGTAAAGAGAGAATGAAAATGTAAACACATTAAAGAAACACGTTTAAACTCGCGTTTCCACGATAAAAGAAGAAAAAAAAACCTGAATCTGAACTGTGTGTTGTCCTGAGTGTAACGTTCGACATATTTGTTAAAAAAAGAGTTAAAAAGGAAATAAAATGCAAAGTATTTTCCTGCATGGTTCTGTCTCTTTATTACAGCCTTAATGTTTATTTTACCTGAAATATTTTTCCCACCTACAGATTCCTGTGTGTGTTTCCTGGGCGTGATGCATTCACACAGTACACACACACACACACACACACACATCACATCTCACGTGACAAAGAGTTATCAAAACAATAGCACACACACATCTCACACACTGTGCTCATGATACTGTACTTTATTGTAGTTGCAGTTATTAATCGTAACACTAGGGGGCAGTATACAGCTTTCCATATTCCCTACATTACTCTACTACTACTATTATTATTATTATTATTATTATTACACAGAACTGAAATGTGCAGATGTTATACACTGATAATAATCTGTGCACACATTCACGTGTAGAGTTGTGTAAAGGCTTCATCCTCAGCCCAAGTGTGTGTGTGTGTGTGTGTGTGTGTGTGTGTGTGTGTGGATTTGGAACACAGCCGAGGATTAGAGAGTGTGGTTTTCTTCTGGATTCTTCAGTCTGGATCAGTGGAACTCTGTGGTAGTGCACACACACACACACACACACACACACACACACACACACACACACACACACACATATATAGTTAATAAGAAAAGTTTAAGTTTACTTAAATATGGGCGGGGCTTAATGTTAAAATCACAGGATATCAGTAAACATACATTCCGTTGGTGGATTTGAGTGCGATTCAGTCCAGATCAGATCAGATTCACTAAAAACAGAATAAACTACATGTGTACACTTTATGTGACAAATTAAAGCTATTCAGTTGTTATTGTTGTTATTGTTGTACCTGTTCGACCGACTCCATTCACAATCCCTTTCCCTACACATGAGAATATAGAAATGATTCTGTATAAATATAAAACACACACACACACACACACACACACACACACACACACACACACAGCTGTACAGGAACCTGCACAACATTTATTAATGAAACTCACCCACATCTGCAACTTTATTCAGCCAGTTCATCACTACAAGAGAGAAAATGTGTGTGTGTGTGTGTGTGTGTGTGTGTGTGTGCAAATGTTGATGAATATAATACATAAATAACATTTAATAAATGAAATAAATTCAGTGAAATTTAAGGAAAAAGGAAAATAAACAGATCCTTACACTGAGTGGTCACTGAGGAACAAAACCACACAATCTGATTATTATGATGATGATGATGATGATGATGATGATGATGATGATGATGATGATACTCACGTCTCACATGTTGGGTTACGACTCCTTCCTCTGTAATCTTTACTACAGAAAAGTGAAGTGAAAACAGTGAAGTGTAAATCCACATGATTTTAATCAAAACTGAAGGTAAACTGCTGTATATTTTACTTCTATACCTGTCTGTCTCTCCATCTGTCTGTCTGTCTGTCTCTCCATCTGTCTGTCTGTCTCTCCATCTCTCTCTCTGTCTCTCTATCTGTCTGTTTATCTCTCCATCTGTCTGTCTGTCTGTCTATCCATATGTCTGTTTGACTCTCCATCTCTCTGTCTATCCATCTGTATGTCTGTCTCTCCATCTCTCTGTCTCTCTATCTGTCTGTTTATCTCTCCATCCATCTGTCTGTCTGTCTGTCTATCCATATGTCTGTTTGACTCTCCATCTCTCTGTCTATCCATCTGTATGTCTGTCTCTCCATCTCTCTGTCTCTCTATCTGTCTGTCCATCTGTCTTTCTGTCTCTCCATCTGTCTGTCTGTCTCTCCATCTCTCTGTCTGTCTCTCCAGCTCTCTGTCTGTCTCTCCAGCTCTCTGTCTGTCTCTCCATCTCTCTGTCTATCCATCTGTCTGTTTATCTCTCCATCTGTCTGTCTGTCTGTCTATCCATATGTCTGTTTGACTCTCCACTCTCCATCTCTCTGTCTATCCATCTGTATGTCTGTCTCTCCATCTATCTGTCTCTCTATCTGTCTGTCCATCTGTCTTTCTGTCTCTCCATCTCTATATGTGTGTGTGTTGTGTGTGTGTGTGTAAACAGTGTTAAGGTGTTGGAAATGGTGTTGGTGGTGGAGACGGTGTTGGTGTTGGTGTGGGTTTGGTGGTGGTGGTGTTGGTGTTGGTGGTGTTGGTGGTGTGGTTTGGTGTTGGGTGGAGAACGTTGTTGGTGTTGGTGGTGTTGGTGGTGGAGACGGTGTTGGTGGTGTTGGTGGTGTTGGTGGTGGAGACGGTGTTGGTGGTGTTGGTAGT
>JACRUU010000006.1:2399132-2401632 GCA_030449085.1 Kryptopterus vitreolus
TCGCAGTCTGTGATGTCACTTAATGTCAAACATTTGGACGCATCAGGAATAAAATCGTCCTTTTGATCCTCTTTGTGTTTTTTCTTCTGATTGTCAGTCATGTGACCCGACCTGAGAGCCGCATTACTCTCCTCATCTCTGTCCTTAACACACACACACACACACACACACACACAGAAAATCTTTTATTTGCCCTTTAATTTTAAAACTTTTTTAATTTTAAAACTTTTAAGGGGCGGGGCTAAAAAGTGGATTTGATTTGAACCAATCAGGTTACACATGCAAATGTTTAGAAAAGAGATGGTGTTAAAACTGAGTCACGTGATGTCATGATGCAGATGTTGGTTGTCATGGTGATGTCAGTGTGGTGTCACCTCTTGTCGCGGTGTGTAGATGGCCCTCATGCGTGCAGTGAGAGCCAGAGCTCGAGCCGAGCGGCGTTTCGGGGTCCGGGGCCC
The DNA here is from genome assembly GCA_030449085.1 of Kryptopterus vitreolus. NCBI lineage: Eukaryota > Metazoa > Chordata > Actinopteri > Siluriformes > Siluridae > Kryptopterus > Kryptopterus vitreolus. The sequence goes on from JACRUU010000006.1 coordinate 2,399,591, forward strand.
CGGAGTGGACACTGCAGAAGGGGGCGGAGCAAGCGGGGACCTGCAGGAGACTCGGCAGCTGGTGACAGTCGCTAACGTTACAGCAGGTGTATTTAAGTCGTACACACTGATACCTGCTTGGTGGATCCGGGGGCCCGATCACTGCGGCTCCTGTAAACTCCTCCGTCAGAGGGCCGTTCCCGGCCACGCCCTTTCCTCCACCACATCTCGGTGGTTTCAGGGATAAACATCTCCAGCCGTTGTCTCTCCCGCCCAGGCGTGCAGGTAACTGGTCCAGGTGACTGGAGAACTGCCGGGAGAAAATCACCTGCTGCTGCTGCGCTTTTATTATAGTGACGAGCAGAAGCTGTCTCACCTGCATGTAGTCTCTCCTACACATCACATCTGCAGGGTTCCAGATGTTACGACCCTGCCAGTGAGTTTCATCCTCCACCATCAGGTCCATGAACTTCCTGTTTCCCATCATCCTGCAGGTATCTGCGGTGGCCTGGGATCAGTGGGATCAGCAGTGACATCATAATAACAATAATAACAACAATAACAACTTCCATAACAATCTAAAACAAACAAAAGCCTTTCGCTGTAAGTCTGTGTATTAGCGTTCGCTACCTGACAGGTATCTCTTACCTGATTGGACAGCTGGAAGAGTTTTTTCCCTGTCAGGTAAGTCCCGCCTCTTCCTGTGTGGAAAATCTTGAATACAATTACAGGAGGAAAGAGAAGACCTGCAAGTCTAAACAACACAACAAACACAAAATAAACACACATTCTGACTGTGTGTGTGTGTGTGTGTGTGTGTGTGTGTGTGTGTGTGTGTGTGTGGTACCTGAATCGGACTTTACACTGAACACTCGGGTCTCTGAGCAGATTTGTTTCTTGGGGACTGAGCTGTCGCAGGAGTGCAGGGGTCAAACATGCTTCCTGTTTACACAACACACACACACACACACACACACACACACATTTTGCTGTGACTGCAGTGACCTTCACTGACCTCTAATCATTGAGTATTGAGTGTAATAGAGTGTTATGAAGCCTCACAGCGGTCTGTACGCTCCTGACCAGCAGCTGAAACACTTTCCTGTTGTGATGAGATCTCCAACACTTCTGAATCTTCTGCACGGACATCTCCAACATCTCACAAGTCAAGCTATTTATATTTTTATATATATATATATCAATTCATAATGTTTGTTAATTAAACCTTATTATAAAGTTTCTGTATATCATCTCATATTTATATATATATTTAAATGTGTGCATATTTTTTGGTTTATTTATCAGGAAGAGTAAAACTTAACACCAATTTATTACTTTAATCATATCATATCCTCTCATTTGATAAAACCGCTGATATTCAATACATTTATTTCTATTTCACGGAATAAAAAAAACGAATAAACACAATTTCATTTGCGCATAAACAACAAATTCTCACCTGGACTGCATTTCATTCATCTTCCGCGCAAATCCACTTCCGGTGTCGCGCGTCTCCGTTACCACGGCAACCAGGAGAACAATATACCTGTACATTCAGTGTTAAATGTGGATTAAAGGTGAATTTACATGCGGAAATAAATATAAATCATCATTTAATGATAAAACTCTGATGAGAAATGAGAAAAAAAGATTTGGGACTTGATGTGATGTAACGTGTAAAAATGTGTCACGTGTTTTTGTAATGTTCGCTTTTATAATAAATCTGTGCGTGTTTACATTCTTATAAACACTGAAGTGATTTACTGATTTACTGATTTACTGATTTACTGATTTACTGATTTACTGATTTACTGATTTACTGATTTACTGATATACTGATTTACTGATTTACTGATTTACTGATATACTGATTACTGAATACTGATTTACTGATAATTTACTGATTTACTGATTACTGATTTACTGATTTACTGATATACTGATTTACTGATTTACTGATTTACTGATTTACTGATATACTGATATACTGATATACTGATTTACTGATATACTGATATACTTTACTGATTTACTGATATACTGATTTACTGATATACTGATTT
>JACRUU010000006.1:2409132-2411632 GCA_030449085.1 Kryptopterus vitreolus
CACACACACACACACAAGCTCACACCCTCACACTCACACACACACACACACACACACACACACTCACACACACACACACACACACACACACACACACAATGGCAGAAAGAAGAGGCTGGAAAAGCTTTTTCTCTTGACATAGAAGATCTTTTGTTTAGTGTTTTTCCCGCTAGAGGAATTCCCGCTTTAGTATGAAGCTCCGCCCACACTGTGCTGATCTTCCCCATCTTACACTACACACTACACACACACACCACACACTACAACTACACACTACACACTACAACACTACACACTACAACACACTACACACCACACACTACAACACTACACACACACACACTACACACTACACACACACACACACACACACTACAACTCTACACACACACACTACAACTCTACACACCACACACTACAACTCTACACACTACAACACTACACACTACAACTACACACTACACACACACACACACTACACTCTACAACTCTACACACCACACACTACAACACTACAACACTACACCACCCGACACACTACACACACACATACACACTACACACGACAACAACTACACACTACACACTACACACACACTACACACACAACTACACACTACACACACACTCTAACACACACACTCTCACACACACACACACCAACACACACACACTCACACACACACTACACACTACACACACACACTGCTACACACACTACAACTCTACACTCACACACCACACACTCACACACACACTAACACACACACAACACACACACACACACACACTACAACTCTACACACACACACACACTACACACTACTACACACACTACACACTCTACACACCACACACTACAACTCTACAACTCTACACACCACACACTACACACTACAACTCTACACACCACACACTACACACTACAACTCTACACACTACAACACTGCACACTACAACTCTACACACCACACACTACAACTCTACAACTACAACACTACACACAACACTACAACACTACAACACACACACTACAACACTACACACTACACACCACACACTACACACTACACACTACACACTACACACTACAACTACAACACTACACACCACACACTACAACACTACACTCTACACACCACACACTACACACACTACACCACACACTACAACTCTACACACCACACACTACAACACTACAACTCTACACACTACAACACTACACACCACACACTACAACACTACAACTCTACACACCACACACTACACAACACTACACTACACACCACACACTACACACACACTACAACTCTACACACTACACACACTGCACACTACACACCACACACTACACACACACACTACAACTACACACTACACACTACAACACTCACACACACCACACACTACAACACTACAACACACACTACACACTACACACACACACTAACACAACTACACACCACACACTACAACACTACACACCACACACTACAACACTACAACTCTACACACACACACTACACACCACACACTACACACTACACACACTACACACTACAACTCTACACACACACAACACTACACACACACTACACAACTACAACACTAACACTACCTACACACACTACACACACTACACACTACACACACTCAACTACAACGACACAACACACAAATCTACACACACACACACTACACACACTACAACACTGCACACACACACTACACACCACACACTACACACTACAACTACTACACACTACACACTACACTACAACTCTACACACACTACACACTACACACTACACACTCTACACACTACAACACACTACACACTACAACGCTACACACACCCTACACACCACACACACACACTACAACTCTACACACCACACACTACACACTACAACACTACACACTACAACTCTACACACTACACTACACAACTAACACAAAACACTACACACTGACACACGGGACAACGCGACACACGACAAACACGACAACCCAAAAACCACACCACACACACTACAACTACACACTAAACACACACAACACTACAACACTACAACTGCACACTACACACTACTACACACTACACACTACACACGGACAAACTACACACACACACACTACACACACTACACACGACACAACTACAACTACACACCACACACTACACACACCATCCACACCACTAACAACACTACAACTACACACTACACACTACAAACACTACACACACACACACACACTACACACTATCTACAACTACACACCACTACACACCACACACTACACACTACACTACTCCACAACTCTACACACACACCACAACACTACACACACACTGCACCCACTACAACTCTACACACCACACACACACACAACAACTCTACACACTAACACACTACACACTACACACTACAACACTACACACTACAACACTACACACTACAACTCTACACACCACACACTACACACTACAACACTACAC
>JACRUU010000006.1:2419132-2421632 GCA_030449085.1 Kryptopterus vitreolus
GAAGTTTCTTCCAGATCTTTCCTTTTCTCAATCGGTTTATTTTTTCTGCAGCAGGACATGATAATGATAATGATGTGTGCGTGTGTGTGTGTGTGTGTGTGTGTGTGTGAGTACGTGTGTGTGTGTGTGTGAGNTATTGCGCTAAAACCCAGTATCGTGACTGTATCACGCAATGCTGTGAGACTGGGTTGTGTTGTGGTGTTGTGTGTTTTGTTGTCTCGCGCTGAGGTTAATAAACATCATATGATTCCGCTTGTAAGCAATTATTTTTATTATTTCATGTTCTTTGTGCTTTTTGTTATAATGGGAAAAAGGTCATGTGACACATCACCTGAGGAAAACGAATGCAATCTTGTTCTCATGTCTTCACTATAATTGGGTGTGAAATGTCGCAGTTAAGGGGTAAATATTTATGAACATATGAAGAAACAAGAATTTTATTTGATTTCAGTAAATATATCATATCACCATTTTTACAATATATTAAAGCTCTATTTCACAATCATTGAAACATCAGAATCACAGCAACGTGTTTGTGTAAATAAATGTCGCACATCTGCTTTAAACCCACCGCTGTTTCAGACCAGAATCTGAAAGCTTCACCAGGAACCTGCGCACTTCCACTCACTACAAATCATTTCAGATATGAAATAGCAATAAATGCCCCTGAAGGCTTCACACTTGGATCATTTGGACTGTGATGGTGTCGTCTTCCTCCACGTCCACTGGGATGCTCTTTCCCACCAGCTTGTAGATGTTCTCTGGTGGGATTCCTGCTGGTTCTGCTACTTTCACTCCCAGCATGTCGAGGGTTAATTCTGTGCCTTTCTTCAGCGCCTTCTTCGCCACCACAGACTTCCCCAGCTATAACCACAAGAAGAAGAAGAAGAGTTTTATTCTGAAGCAATCTGTACCAGTGCAGTGAGAGACGCTGCAGTGAGAGAGAATTTGGTGTGGAAGTTTCGGACCTTGCTGTGGCACGAGGATTCACACGCCAGCATTTGCTTGACTGGAGATCCCAGCGCTGCTTCCACGGTCCGGATCTCCTGTACCAGAGCCTTCAGCTCGGCCGGCTCCAGTGACGCCGCGTGATCGCTGCCCTTCCAGGTTTTGTCCAAGGTCACGTGGCGTTCCACAACTTTTGCTCCCAAAGCCACAGCAGCCACAGACACACTGATGCCTCCTTCATGTCCCGAGTAACCAACTGGGATATCAGGAAATTCCTTCTGGAATTCCTGTGTTGATGAGAACAGTCGGTGAGAAGTCTGGAACACTAACATTCATTCATTCATTCATTCATTCATTCATTCATTCATTCATTCATTCATCTTCTAGCGCTTTATCCGATCTTCCCTCGGGTCACGGGGAGTCTGTGTCTATCTCAGGCGTCTATATGGGTATTAAGGCAGGAGGATACACCCTGGATGGAATGCCAACCCATCACACACACACACACACACACACACACACACACACACACACACATTCATACACTAGGGACAATTTTCCAAGGTGCCAATTAACCTACCGTGCATGTTTTTGGACCGGGGGAGAAAACCGGAGAACCCGGAGAAAAACCCCTGAGGCACGGGGAGAACATGCACAAACTCCACACACACATGGCCGAGACGGGAATCGAACCCGGACCCTGGCGGTGTGAGGCGAACATGCTAACCACTACGCCACCGTGTCCCTTGAGCACTAACATATAAATACATTTTTTTTAGTATATATATATATATTCTTTCAATGATGCAATGTTTTATCTGTAATAATTGTATGATTCTCACACCTACAGTAAGGAAGTCACACACTACACACTGCAGATGTATTCTACTGATGATTACTTTTGTAAAGTTAATTGGTGCTTTATGAAGCTTTATGAAGCTGAGTAAAGGAGTCTCACGCTGATGATGCGCAGGTTGACGTGCTCCAGAGGAAGTGGATACGCGCTCGTGCACTGCAGGAAGGTGAACTCTGAGTTGTGCTGCTTCAGCATTTTATAAACACACCGCATGTTCTCCATCGTCTGCATCCCACTGGAGATCACCATGGGACGGCCTGAGGACACGAGAGACGAGAGAGAGAGAGAGAGAGAGAGAGAGAGAGAGAGAGAATATGAACTTCCTCAAAGTGGAGATACTGCTGAGTGTTAGAACTGAATTAATATCATAATGTTAATTAGAATGAATGAAATCAATTAAATAGTTAGAATAATCAATTTGATAAGTAATTAAGAATAAAACAACTAATTCAGTCTGATTAATTGATATTAATGAATTATAAGGAAGTATTTAATTATCTACAGAATGGGGATTTATAGATCTCTGTGTTGGTTAATGGAATATAGAGGAAGAGAAGAAACACCTTTCTTGGCCAACTTTTCCAGATAAGGAATATTATTGGTGTCTGCTGAGGCGACTTTGAAGAAGGGAACGTTGATTTCATGGAGAAACTCTACAGCCATCTAAAACACACAGAGATGATGATGATGATGATG
>JACRUU010000006.1:2426632-2441632 GCA_030449085.1 Kryptopterus vitreolus
CATCCTAATGCAAACACACACACACACACACACACACACACACACCAAACATCTCCATTAAGATGTGTAATTGTGTAGTGTGTAGTGACGTCACACACGTTTACACACGTGTCCTCTGTGTTGTAGAGGTGGATGTGGTTTGTCACATCCAGGCGACGTCTCCGTGTCTCCACCCGTTCCACATTAAAGAGGCGTTAGAGATGATCACGGAGGACGGATACGACTCGGTGTTCGCTGTGGTGCGCAGACATCAGTTCCGCTGGTCAGAGGTCAACAAACAAGGTACACTGAAGGAGACAAACCTAATCTAATCACAAATTAATTAAAATAAAAAGCTTTACATTTATTACTAATTTTACTAAAATTCCTTTATGAGATTCTCAATGAACATAATTTAATTAATAACAAAACAAATGACTACAGAATTGTGTGTGTGTGTGTATTGTTTACATCAAACTTATTGACTGTGTGTGTGTGTGTGTGTGTGTGTGTGTGTGTGTGTGAGATCCATTAGTTTATAAAATTGACGCATATATTTGAAAATTCTATAATCAACCATTTAATAAGTTTGATATTTTGATGTAATATATTTCAAATTGTTTATTACACTGAAACGTGAGCTGCAGGAGAAAAGAGTTTAACTACAGACGACGGAATGAAAGGAAAGATCGGGAATGTTTATTAGAGGGACTGTAATAAACATGGGAGCATGTGGAATAGCGTGTGAATAGAGTGTGAATAGCGTGTGAATAGCGTGTGAATAGTGTGAATAGCGTGTGAATATGTGAATAGGTGTGAATAGTGTGTGAATAGCGTGTGAATAGCGTGTGAATAGCGTGCGAATAGGATGTGAATAGCGTGTGAATAGGGTGTGAATAGCGTGTGAATAGCGTGTGAATAGCGTGTGAATAGCGTGTGAATAGGGTGTGAATAGCGTGTGAATAGCGTGTGAATAGGATGTGAATAGCGTGTGAATAGTGTGTGAATAGGATGTGAATAGCGTTTGAATAGCGTGTGAATAGGATGTGAATATGTGAATAGCGTGTGAATAGCGTGGAATATGTGAATAGCGTGTGAATAGGAGGAATAGCGTGTGAATAGCGTGTGAATAGCGTGTGAATAGTGTGAATAGCGTGTGAATAGGATGTGAATAGGTTGTGAATAGTGTGTGAATAGGGTGTGAATAGCGTGTGAATAGCGTGTGAATAGCGTGTGAATAGCGTGTGAATAGCGAATAGGATGTGAATAGCGTGTGAATAGCGTGTGAATAGCGTGTGAATAGCGTGTGAATAGGATGTGAATAGCGTGTGAATAGCGTGTGAATAGGATGTGAATAGCGAATAGGTGTGAATAGCGTGTGAATAGTGAATAGCGTGTGAATAGCGTGAATAGCGTGAATAGCGTGTGAATAGTGAATATGTGAATAGCGTTGTGAATAGCGTGTGAATAGGATGTGAATAGCGTTGTGAATAGCGTGTGAATAGGATGTGAATAGCGTGTGAATTGTGAATAGCGTGTGAATAGGATGTGAATAGCGTGTGTTTGAATAGCGTGTGAATAGGATGTGAATAGCGTGTGAATAGCGTGTGAATAGGATGTGAATAGCGTTTGAATAGCGTGTGAATAGCGTGTGAATAGCGTGTGAATAGCGTGTGAATAGTGTGTGAATAGGATGTGAATAGCGTGTGAATAGCGTGTGAATAGCGTGTGAATAGCGTGTGAATAGGATGTGAATAGCGTGAATAGAGTGTGAATAGCGTGTGAATAGGATGTGAATAGCGTTTGAATAGCGTGTGAATAGCGTGTGAATAGCGTGTGAATAGCGTGTGAATAGCGTGTGAATAGCGTGTGAATAGTGTGTGAATAGCGTGTGAATAGCGTGTGAATAGCGTGTGAATAGCGTGTGAATAGCGTGTGAATAGGATGTGAATAGCGATGTGAATAGCGTGTGAATAGGATGTGAATAGCGTGTGTGTGTGTGAATAGCGTGTGAATAGGTGTGAATAGTGAATAGTGTGTGAATAGCGTGTGAATAGCGTGTGAATAGGATGTGAATAGCGTGTGAATAGGATGTGAATAGGATGTGAATAGCGTGTGAATAGCGTGTGAATAGGATGTGAATAGCGTGTGAATAGTGTGTGAATAGCGTGTGAATAGCGTGTGAATAGCGTGTGAATAGCGTGTGTTTTAGTGATCAGGAATGCGGGGTTTAGACGACGGGTTTAGACGACGGGACGTGACTGAGCGTTGGAAGCTCGTGTTCTTGGCCTTGAGAGTTTGTTTGGATCGTCTACGAGCAGGAACGAGAAGTAAGACGGGAATGAAGATAACACTGGTGAGACTGCACTGTGTGTCGTGTGAGAGAATAAAACTAGAACAGAGATAAAGTTTGTCTGTGTAAACACAAACATCATCATTAATAAATATAATCATCAGAAAAGATTCGATGGAATATAAATGTAGTGTTTATTCAGAACAGTCGAATTTGAAAGCAGAAACAGGAAATAAAGGTGAGGATGTTTCCGGATCGCAGGTGGACGAAAAGACGCTCGTATCGGTGAATAAGGAAGAAAAACCTCGATGTCCAGTGTTTATTTTTTAACACATTTACACTTCTCTTATTATCAAGTGTTGGTATAATGATTTGCGGAGTTTATTTGCAGACACGTGTGCAGTAAATACACACTGAGCTGGCGCAGGTCGTAGCGACCCGTTATAACATCACTATGACAATAACAACTCCCTTTTTGGTATTTTGTATGATAACGGTTCTTTCATGTCAACCATTCATTGGGAAACGCCTGTAATCTCACACACACTCACACACACACACACACACACACACACACACACACACAGCTCCCATTTATAAATACTTGGTTGATGAATAAACTTTGATATCACAACATCGGTGTCTTCTGGAGTCGGGCCCCGGGGCCTTGAACGAGACTCAGAGGGGGTGGGGGTTAAGTGGGATTCTCCGCTCGGATCAGATCGGAATCCGGTGGGAAACGATGTTTAATATAAATTTGATGATGTAAACCTCGATGATGTAATAATGAAAGAGTTTTTCTGTTCTTTCTGTGACTGGAATGGGGTTGTAGACGGTCAGAACCCGGTTCCTCTGAACCTGGACACCTCCAGGAGGCCTCGGCGGCAGGACTGGCCCGGGGAGATCTGCGAGAACGGTTCCTTCTACTTTTCCAGGAGAGAAGTTCTGGAGAGCGGATTCCAGCAGGTGCACTGAATCTACACATTATACACATTTGGATTTGAAATACATGTTATTTACGTTTTTATTTGCGTGTGACGTGAAGGCCGGCAGAATCGCCTACTACGAGATGCTTCCTGAGCACAGCGTGGACATCGATGTGGATATTGATTGGCCCGTAGCAGCAGAACGAGTGCTGAGGTGTGGAACAGATTCACTCTGTAAATCCTCTTTATACTCTATAAACCATCCAGGAGTTTCATTCTGCTCTGATCTTCTGTGTGGAAACATCATCCTGAACTTCACATGTGATCAAACAGATGTGATGATTAATGATGTGAAACAGATGTGATGGTTAATGAGGTGAAACAGATGTGATGGTTAATGATGTGAAACAGATGTGATGGTTAATGATGTGAAACAGATGTGATGGTTAATGATGTGAAACAGATGTGATGGTTAATGATGTGAAACAGATGTGATGGTTAATGATGTGAAACAGATGTGATGGTTAATGATGTGAAACAGATGTGATGGTTAATGATGTGAAACAGATGTGATGGTTAATGATGTGAAACAGATGTGATGGTTAATGATGTGAAACAGATGTGATGGTTAATGATGTGAAACAGATGTGATGGTTAATGATGTGAAACAGATGTGATGGTTAATGATGTGAAACAGATGTGATGGTTAATGATGTGAAACAGATGTGATGGTTGATGTGAAACAGATGTGATGGTAAATGATGTGAAACAGATGTGATGGTTAAGATGTGATGGTTAATGATGTGAAACAGATGTGATGGTTAATGATGTGAAACAGATGTGATGGTTAATGATGTGAAACAGATGTGATGGTTAATGATGTGAAACAGATGTGATGGTTAAATGATGTGAAACAGATGTGATGGTTAATGAGGTGAAACAGATGTGATGGTTAATGAGGTGAAACAGATGTGATGGTTAATGATGTGAAACAGATGTGATGGTTAATGATGTGAATGTTCTGGAGCAGGTTCGGGTATTTCGGTCAGGATAAACCCAGCGTCTTCCAGTTGCTGCTGTGCTCCGTGTCTGGCTGTGTGACGGATGGACAGATCTACACATCGGTCTTGGAGGAGGAGATGGTGTCGCTCAACGCGCAGGACCTCAGCGCCATCCGTCTCCTGCAAAGCGAGGGCAATGGAGGTGTGACTTCTCCTCCTCTTCCTCCTGGTGTGTGGATTCAGGAACATTGTTACAGAGGTTATAATGGATTTGTTCTCCTCAGGTGATCCTGATCTCCTCCAGCGACGACCCGGTGTCTGCGCGTCTGTCGGAGAAGATCGCTCAGCGCGTGGGATGCGTTCTCCTCTACAGAGTGGCAGACAAACGGCGTGAAGTGGAGAGCGTGATGGAGAAACGCCGGCTGCAGTGGGGAGACGTGGCGTATTTCGGTACGATATCAGCGGGACGTGGTGGAGATCAGATCTTTCATAGCCCTGAAAACGTTGTTTTCCTGTTGTCGCTCCTCAGGTACGGACCTGCACGACGTGGAATGTTTATCCAAAGCTGGATTTAGTGGCGTTCCGTCAGGAGCTCCTGCCACTTCGGTCATCGCCTCGAAATACACGTGTAAGAACGCGGCGGGTCGCGGAGCGCTGCACGAGTTCGCTCATTACCTCCTGCAGCTGAAGAAGAAATCCATCGCCGCCCCCAAACAGGACAACATCGACAGGAGCAATTTCTAGAGTAAATACGCCGTGTTTTACTGCTTTGGGTTTGCTGTGTGTGTGTGTGTGTGTGTGTGTGTGTGTGTGTGTGTGTGTGTGTGTGTGTGAACGCTGATGTGGGTTATTATAACTGGGTTTAATAATAAAGTGATCATTAATCAGGATTTACTTTGTGTGATTTTTCAATTAAATGACAATAAAAGTAAGAATGATCAGAAGATTTTTCCTTTATTTTGTATGTAAATCATCCACTATAACACAACTCTGATCTGTACTTTGTGTGTTTATTTGTGTTGATTTGTGTTGATAAAGATTAGGGTGAAATGAAACTGTCATTAAGATCAGGATTTATTGTTAACGCAGCAAAATATCACTTTAAATAAAGGCTTTCATTACCTAAACCTTTGTGTTGTGTTTATTAGATAATTAAATAAAACCTTTGTGTTGTGTTTATTAGATAATTAAATAAAACCTTTGTGTTGTGTTTATTAGATAATTAAATAAAACCTTTGTGTTGTGTTTATTAGATAATTAAATAAAACCTTTGTGTTGTGTTTATTAGATAATTAAATAAAACCTTTGTGTTGTGTTTATTAGATAATTAAATAAAACCTTTGTGTTGTGTTTATTAGATAATTAAATAAAACCTTTGTGTTGTGTTTATTAGATAATTAAATAAAACCTTTGTGTTGTGTTTATTAGATAATTAAATAAAACCTTTGTGTTGTGATAAATATTAGAACTCATACACAGAGGTGTCAAATAACAAATAGCTCATTATATTACTTTATCTCTTGTTTTCATTTTAATAAAAAACTAAACAAACAACAATAAACACCTTATTCCAGATAAACATCTCCATCCGGATAGAGTGAATGTGATTGGATGAGATATAAACATATAACATTCCCACACACTGTCGGTTTGTACGCGATCCATCACACCTGCACACGACACACGACACACCTTATCCTTAATGACGCTTTATTCCCCTTATATTACTTTTATACTTTTTATACTTTTATACTTTTATTTTGGTTTAAGTGGACGCTACACGGGGATGAAGATGGCGTCGTGTTTTAGTATCGTCAGTGTAATCTCACATCTGAGTCAGTAAATATCACCTTCAGGGATCTTCATTCTTCATCATCACCACATTTCATCACATCGTCATCATCATCGCATCATCATCATCATCATCATCATCAATCATCATCATCATCATCATCATTCATCATCATCATCTTCATCATCATCAACCCGCATCATCATCATCATCATCATCATCAACCCGCATCATCTTCATCATCATCAACCCGCATCATCATCATCATCATCATCATCTTCATCATCATCATCATATCATCATCATCATCATCATCATCATCATCACCCGAATCATCATCATAATCATTCATCAACCCGCATCATCATCATCATCATCATCATCACCATCAGCTCATCATCATCATCATCATCATCATCATCATCATCATCATCATCAACCCGCATCATCATCATCATCATCATCATCATCATCATCATCATCATCATCATCATCATCATCATTATCAACCCGCATCATCTTCATCATCATCAACCCGCATCATCATCATCATCATCATCATCATCATCATCATCATCATCATCATCATCATCATCATCAACCCGCATCATCTTCATCATCAACAACCTGCATCATCTTCATCTTCATCAACCCGCATCATCATCATCATCATCATCATCAACCCGCATCATCTTCATCATCAACAACCCGCATCATCTTCATCTTCATCATCATCATCTCTCACACTTTATCGCACCGGTCCCTTTGATCTCCTGGAATTGTGCGATTATCAGCTTTCCTGGTGGAATTGTTCTGAGCTGCACTCACTGATCAGATCTGATACTGAAACCATGAAAGATCCCGGAAACGTCCACCATGGGAATGTTCAGCGCCGGGAATTCTCTAGATTCCATTTACAGAAAGTGAAATAGTTTCTTTACAAACCATTAAAACCAGCAGTTTCTCACTATTAAACCATTATAATCTGGTGCACGACAAGTCATTATAATCGAACCACAGCACGACCTGGAGCTCAGAAAATCCACCACGTGTCCCATAAATGTGTCCCTTTTTCCCCAAACTGAACCACAATTCCTTTCCACAGACGAGTGTGTGCGGGAATAACGTTTATAATGTTTATAATCAACATGAATCACTGCAGCTTGTAAATAAGCGTTTTCTCTCACTGTGTGTGTGTGTTTGTTGTATTCCTGATTTACTGGAATTTTCCCTTGAAAGTCAGAAAACAAAGACATTTCTGCATTTTAAAGAGGAATTGAAAGAGTTCAGTTAAAGCATGTTTGTGTTTCATCACGTCGTCTCTCATTACATCAGAACAGGCTTTTCCACATTCTCTCCTTATCTCAGTGTGACGTGCAAACTTTCTTCTTCCTTCTGACACATTTACATTTACAGCATTTATCAGACGCTCGCATCCACAGCCACATACAACTGAGCAGTGGAGCTTTAAGGGCCTCCCTCAAGGGCCCAGTAGTGGCAGCTTGGTGGTGGTGGTGGGATTTGAACCTGCGATCTCTCAGTCCAGATGCCAACGCCGTACCCACTGATCTCCACCTCCATACGATTCCTCAGGAACGTAATATAGAAGAGCTTTATACAATAAACACAAACTACACATTACAAAAGACCATATAAATAAACATGCGTTACAGAGTCATCAACACTTATTTACTCTCCTTATTGTGCCATAACAATGTTAATATGTACAACTTTATATTTATTTATACATATCTGTATTCGTCTGTGCACTGATACCTTTTATTTATTTCACCATTTATTTACGTCTGGGCAAAAATGAAAAAACCTAAATACATTTTTTTAAATGTATAATATATATTTATATAAATGAATTGATTTATTATTATTTAAATCTCAACACTGCTTTTGAGATTTTTTTTTAGAAATTGTCCAAATGAAAACTTTTATTCTTATACTTTTACTTTTATTTAATATTATTGTAATATTTCTTGTAAGTGGAAACGTTTTCTGCAGTAAAGTGTTTTCTGATTCTGTAAAAGGTGAAAAGGCACGGCTGGGAGTTTTTATAGTCGTTACTTCACCGCAGGCTGATATTATATAAGATTGGGTGAATGACAAGAGGAATGTAGACACGCTGGAAGTGACGTCTCGGTTTCAGTGAAATTTGGTTCCTTTGCGGTTAAGAATAAATCGGAGGGTTATGAGGGTTTCAGTGAGAACATTAAACCATCAGGACCTTCAGTGCCTCGGGACAAAATCGCAGAATGAAGATGATCTTGTTGTTATTACCAGTAAAACCAGTTAAAGCAGAAAATCTCCATATTGAAGGTGTTTGCGAAGGTATTTAAGTTCTAATCCCCATCACACTTTCCCTAAAATATTTATTATTATTATTATTATTATTATTATAAACTGCAAAGCCAGCAGACGTTACAGATCTGCACTCAGACATGTTTTTATTGTCACTTAAAATTCATTCACTGTGATATTTAATAACAAAAATTCCATTTTTTTCTGTAAACGAAATGAAATGAATTTGTGAGTGCTGTTATAAATAACACTGTGTATATTTTTCCCATCATTACAGTTACTCATCACTTCACTCCCAGTAAACAAGGTGTGATTATTTACTCTGCAGGAGAGGATTCAGTCCTGAACGTCTGATGTTTGCGTTTCAAACTGCCATGAAATTTTCACTTTGTCATAAACAAACGTAATTCTCCTTCCCTCATATTGACTCGTACAGATTAACATGTAAACCATCTCGCTGCTCTTCCTCCTGGACTTCCTGCTTTTATAATTACATTTCACCTGCAGTTTCACCTTCTGTTACAATTTTATATCTCTGAGTTTCAGAATAAAATCAAATCAAATATGCAAACGCTTTAAATGTGCGATAAAACACAAACGCATCCCATTTAATGAACCTATTTATCATAGATTTACAAATTGTGTGTTTGTGTGTGTGTGTGTGTGTGTGTACAGTAGGTGTGTGTGTGTTTGTAGAACACCAGCTGTGTGTAAACATAAAGATCGTTTATAACGTACGTCACTGTCGTGTAAAACTCAACAGAAAATGGAATAGAAGCTGTATAAAGTTTCAGACTCGGCACTCAGAGCTACAAAACATTTCCTTTGTAAAGCTTCTATTGTGGTGTGATCAAAAGAAATCTGTACACACACACACACACACACACACACACACCACACACCACTCAAAGCAGACAATGAAGCAGGACAGGTTTTAGGGTTTGTTTTGAGCTGAGGTTATGTAGGACACGGGTGGAATCCATCCAGAATCGAAACTAATCCTGGTGCAGAAGGATCCGGTCTCGCTCCAACGCCAGATCAAGCGATAATAAGGGTGTTTAACGGTAACACATTCTTCAACGACCTGAGGAAGGACGTAACTGCCGAAACGCCCTGCGGGAACCTCCATCCAGGATCTCCTGCAGGACTCCATCAGGTGATGGTTACACAGTGGGATGGTTTGGGACGAGACACACACAGGAACAATGTTTACTGTCACTGAGCTTCTAATGTACAGCGTGACACGACCGAGGGATCAAACCAAACAACCTCAAGGTCTGACCTCAATCTGACACCACACACTTCACCTGCCCTGAACCCTAACTGTCCTCACACACACACACACACACACACACACACACACACACACACACACACACACTCATACCATATTTATGCACTTGTGAGGACACTGACACTGCACAGTCTTGTGAGGACCTTTTCCCGGGAGTGTTTCAAAAAACAAAGACCACAACCAACACTAGGTGTCACTGGCATAATTGATCACTATTTGGAATCCAAAACACTCATTATTGAACTCAAGATCCCCACGAGGGCAGGATCTCTTAGTATTGTAAAATACATAATTGTACATGTAATTGTAATACATAAAAACATGTAAAATACATAAAAACTTAAATTCAAAATAAATAAAATAACATTATATATATATATATATATATATATATATATATATACACACAAATTAATAAATAAGTTCATCCATTAATAGTGGAAATATTAGAATTTTTGTTTTACATGTTATGTTCGAGCTGTTTTTCATATTAAATGTAACTTTAATTGTTTTTCTTAAAAAAAATGAATGAAGCTACGCGGCAGTAAGGGGGGGGGATAATCAGTATTCAGCACTGCAGCTTCAGAACATTAATATCACTTTAAACTGCTCACTAAAAACCTGCTTTATTATTTGACTCTCTTTCAGAGTTTTTTACTAAAATTAATTTTAATTAATTTTAATTGTGACAAACAGCTAAACATAAAAATAAAGGTCATTTATATTTAAAAAGATCATTTTTATTATTTAAGTAATTTAATACTATAAAGTAATGAAACACAGGAATAAACCCATCAATGTGGGGACCAAAAAAGCTTTTTGAAAAAGATTATGATTTTCATCATAATTAAGGTCAGAGAAATGAATCTACACTGTTATTTTTGTGAGGACATGGGCACGTGTCCCCACAAATAAAAAAGTCCTCACAAGTAAGGTGGGATGTCAATATGGGGTCCTCACAATGGGGGAAAGCACACACACACACACACTCTCCCTATCCCTGAAAATAACAACCCTTATTACACTGTATGTTTAAAAACAGCGCTGATTGCGGAATGAAGATCGGATCATCAACACCTTCAGAAATCATTTGCTCTCCGTGTGGTGTGTAAATAAGTTGAGGAGTAGTCATGCGTGAAGATGATCCAGAAACACCTCGAATCTTCTCTGAAACAACAAGTCATTTCAGCGCAGTTTCATCATTTCATCATCAAACAACAAACACAACAAACACACAACTGTAGATACAATCCTGTAACACACACACACACACACACACACACACACACACACACACACACACACACACACACACACACACACAGCCGAACATTCCCCTCATAAATCATTCTGTTTTTAATGATATTTTACAGATGCATTTGTAGTTTGGTTTGTATAATTATAAACATTTGTGTGTAAACAATAATTATTACAATTTGTAAGAGGATGTAATTTTCCATTCAGATTCATATTCAGCTAATAAAGGAGATTATTTCCTGAAATATAAGATGTCGTTTAACCTGTCAGTAAATCCTCCCTCGTCACACCTAAACATAAATCACACACACACACACACACACACACAACACACACACACACACACACACACACACACACACACACACTCACACACACACACACATCCAGTTTAACCTGCAAACCTTCTTTCTTCTCCGTCAGAGTTTTCTGCTTTGATGTTTTTTCTAGTGTTGAGGAGAAACTGAGATTATTCAACATGAACATTAAAACTATAACATTATATATATATATATATATATATATATATATATATATATATATATATATATATATATATATATATATATATATAAAATACCTGCAATTTATTTGTCTGTGTAAAGCTGCTTGGGAAAAAAAAAAAACACGTCCACTGTTAAAACTCTCATTCAGAATAATACACTTCTGTGTTTATATTTACATATGTTCTGTATTACACATTATTATTGTAACTTTGCAGGTACACAACAACGAAATACAGTTTTAGTGTTTAGCAGAAATGTAAGTGTCTGTAAAATGTACTGCACTTTTCACTTCTATAATGTTTATTCTGTTTAGATCAGATTCAACTTTATTGTGATTGTATAAAGTACAGAGGCAGTAAAACAGAGTTAACGTTTAACCGACACCTGCGAACGTCACAGTTAACGTCTAACTAAAAGTCTTTAAGTGTCCTATAATAAAAGTGGGGTGATAAATACGCCGGGGGATTTTTATTACAGGTCACTGAGTTGTATTGCATTGGCGTGACGTAGCAGCTTTATGTGTGTGTGTGTGTGTGTGTGTGTGTGTGTGTGTGGACGGTTTTGTGGGTCAGGGTGGATTAAAGACGTGTGTGTGTGGTGCTGTGTGTGTGTGTGTGTGTGTGCTGTCTGAGGGTGTGTGTGTGTGTGTGTGTGTACGCCGTCAGGGCCGCCGTCAGGGCCGACAAATTTCCCACACTTCCCAGCGTACAACACACGGCAGCAGAGGCGCAGGTGGCACCGTCTCCACTTTCAGCACATGTTCCCCTTTATAAAACAAATACAGGAGAGCAGGTGGGAGGAGATTCACTGGGTCGTCTGAATTCCTTCTGTTGGGGGAATTGATTGGCTCTGGTTGGTTCTGATTGGCTCTGATTGGTTCTGATTGGCTCTGGTTGGTTCTGATTGGCTCTGATTGGTTCTGATTGGCTCGGGTTGGTTCTGATTGGCTCTGGTTGGTTCTGATTGGCTCTGGTTGGTTCTGATTGGCTCAGGTTGGTTCTGATTGGCTCAGGTTGGCTCTGATTGGACTTTTGCAGTATATTTATGATTTGATAAAGACTAATTCTTGTGATTAAATACAACTTAACGGCAAATTTACATTTGTTCTAAATGTACCTTAAATTAATGCTTTACAAGTGTTTAATTGTGTAAATAACATGTGCATGGATAAATATGGAGTTTTGTGTAAATGCAAGTAACTACGGATATCATCAGGAACACAAACACAACTTTTAATGAATGTTTTAATTTGGTGGATTTGTGTACGGAGGAGGATTTCTGTGTTTCAGTAACACAGTAATGTTTTATATCATTTTACTATTCTATTTATTCTACAATTACTATCAAATCTAATAATGAAATAAAGATCATATGAGGAAGAAACCAGACAGAAGGAAACACATCCTGATCTGACACACACACACACACACACACACACACACACACACACACACACACACACACACACACATAAATGAATACAGAATACTGTAGTGAGCAGGTAGATGATCTGGTGATGTGGTTTTGGCCGATGTCTAAAGGTCTCTTGTGTGTGGGTGTGTGTGTGTGTGTGTACTGTGTGTGTGTGTGTGTGTTTGCATGCAGGAATATTTGAATAAAAGATAAGAGATTATTTGTATTTATGTGAGTTAAAAGTGTAGGTTGTGGACGGAGTTGGCGTCGTCTCTCTCTCTCTCTCTGTCTCACGAGTCAAACACTGAACGTTTGTTTTGTGAGTGTGATGCATATCAGCAGTCGTGTTCCAAACACATGTCCCACACACACCAACACACACACACACACACACACACACACACACACACACACACAACATCACTTCATCAGCACAGTCAGAAAAGGAGTAAACATAATCACACTTACAAACAAAATAATCAGAAAAATACAAAATTGGATGGATATGTATATATATGTATATATATATATATATATATATATATATATATAGATAGATAGATAGATAGATAGATAGATAGATAGATGGATGGATGGATGGGCGGACAGATGGACAGAGAGATAAATAGATAGACACACAATAAAACATATTATATTCACATTCTTGACTCATCCACATGTCTGTATGTAGAATGCGTTATTATTAATGATTGTACTGAATTTGATCTTTTTTCTTGTCGTATTAAACCTCTGTAAGACTTTTTAAAATGTTCTGTAAAAGTTTAGCATTAAACACTACAAATAACTGACAAATACAGAATTCTGTCGAGAGACATGAACACTGTGTCACTGGATTTGGCAGATGTCCAATGGGCTGGGTTCAGACTGGTGTGTGTGTGTGTGTGTTGTGTGTGTGTGTGTGTGTGTGTGTGTGTGTGTGTGTGTGTGTGTGTGTGTGTGTGTGTGTGTGTGTGTGTGTGTGTGTGTGTGTGTGTACAAATATTTGTGTAAGGGATTAGCAATAGTTTCTATTTATTTTACATAAGGATATGATAATTAAGGTCATTTATAATGTCACCTCTCCCTCTCTCCGTCTCAAGAGTTAAACAGTGGGATTGTTTTATGAGCATGACAAATATTAAATGTATTTTTTCTAACGCTTGTCTACAAAGTTTAAAAAAAAAAAACATTTACAATATTTGGCCAAAACATATATAACATTTGGCAGACGTCCTCATCCAGAGCGAGGTACATTTATTTATTTTAGCTCTCACAACCTTCAGATCCAAAGTCCAACACATTAACCATTAACCAGTAAACCATTAACCATTAAACATTAACCAGTAACCCACCAGCTTCAACAGACACGTACATCCACCAGCACCGTCCAAAAAGTATAAAAGTGACTGCAATTACAGAATAAACATTCATGAATATCAGAGAAAAAGGATGAATCACTTTCATTTAAATTGATTTTGCCTACATTTTAATGCATGAATGATTATAAATGAATGTATAAGAAATGATGCCAGCACACATGAAGGACAAAAGTGTGTGGCTGCTGTGTGTTCTTTTTATATTTAGTCAGCATATTTTATTTTGATATTCCGCCACAGATCCGTAAACAGCGGTATAAACACCGCCGAGTCTCGGAAAACACCAACCATCGCCTACACTGACTCCTCAACTCTACTGCCACCTGCTGGACACTCATCACCTAGCTGTGTGTGTGTGTGTGTGTGTGTGTGTGTGTGTGTGTGTGTGTGTGTGTGTGTGTGTGTGTGTGTGTGTGTGTGTGTGTCTTTAAAACGGTACACCATTAAAAAAGCATTTGTTTTGTTGTGTGGTTTTAACTTCTTGGTGATGTAATTTGTTGACGTCATTCAGTAAACTGTGAGTCAGTGGTTTTGTGGTTGTAATATTTCCGTCATAAACAAGTCCGTCCTCTTTCAGCGTTTGTGTTTTTTTTTTTAAATATTTATTTATTTATTCGTTTTTCCCTTCGTGTCCATCCGCGTGTTTAAGGTATTATGGCTGTAATGTGCGTCACCGCGTGTCTGGAGGATTTAATCCCAGGGTTACTGCGCCACCTACCGACAGCGATCAGTAACAGCAGTCACTCAGAGGAATCAAAGCAGCGACAGAAAATATGGAGTAAATAAAGCGCTTTTCACTCTGCTGTAAAATACATGTAACAATGAAATACACCTTTATCTCCTGCTTCATCAG
>JACRUU010000006.1:2446632-2456632 GCA_030449085.1 Kryptopterus vitreolus
CGTGGTCAGTGATTCCCCAAGTACGGTTTTTCATTTCAGTTTATTAACCTAGCTGGTGATACCCGAAAGTCACGTGACCTACCGCTGGCGCTCCGCTTGTCTCTCGGCACTTCAGCCACGACGCACTGATAGAAAGGATGATCCCCAAAACCATCGTCCAACAAATCTACACAACATAACACAAACACGTAACAATAACACAATAAACATGAAGCTGTACATCAGGGGATACATGAGATCACAACATTCACAAAGTGCACAACGCTCCTTTACACACACACACACACACATACATATAATGTGTACATGTGCACACACACACACACACACACACACACACACACACACACACACACACAATGGGCAATCATTATTGAGGACTTTGGTGAAGATGGACTGAAGAACACACACACACACACACACACACACACACACACACACACACACACACCCACACACACATTACTTGTGTCAGTTCCAGTTATTTCCTGTTGTAAGGGAAGTTTGTGTTTTGTACATCATTTAGAATCGCATGCGTGTGTTTTATACAGATCCAGATCCAGCACATGTCGAGCAGCGCCTCATAATGACCTCCTAAACTCACCCTTTTCAGTCAGAATGACCTGTTCCTCCATCTCCTCATACTTAGCGAGTTCCTGCATCAAAACACACAAAAACATGGTTTTATTTGTGGAATAAATGATGTGATGGAATGAAACAGAACCTTCATCTGGAAATGTGATTACAGTCCACAGTACTGACCGGGTATTATTATTATTATTATTATTATTATTATTATTATTATTATTATTATTATATAACGGTTATTCTGAAAAGTTGGAAGTGCGTCACACACACACACACACACACACACACACACACACACACACACACAGACTACAGTCTGCTGTAATCCTCCAGCACAGGTGATGATGATGATGATGATGAATGGGAGATGAAGCTCTCTGGTTCCGTGTGGTTCTGGTTTGGGTTTCGGTACCTTTATGAGTCGCAGGATATCCGCCACGTCCTCGCGCTCGGCTTTCCGTAACAGGAAATTGGCCATTTTCTCTTTTTATTTTTCTTCCCTTTTCTGAGAAGTCCTCGGTATGTGAAGATGAGCAAAATGTGTTTCTTCATCCGCTCCCCCGGGGGGCCGATTCACCCTGAGCGCTGAGTCCGGACCGGGTCGGGTCGGTTCGGTTCCACAGGCGCAGCTGGAGATTCCAACACCGCGTTAATGCGCGCGCAGCGGAGAGCGGCTGAGCGCGCGCTCTATTTATCCGTCAACTGGAAAAAAAGGGGGGGGGGGGATGGGGGTTGTGTGTGTGTGTGTGTGTGTGTGTGTGTGTGTGTTATAAATATTACATAATCTATTAATGTGTAAACGGTTTTATGATCCAATCAAAGTTCGATAAACTGTTCATTATAATAATTAATCCGTGATCTTTCTGTCTGCACGCGCGTCATTTCTCCTTTAATGTCTCATTTCTCCTGTAATGTCTCATTTCTCCTTTAATGTCTTATTTCTCCTTTAATGTCTCATTTCTCCTTTAATGTCTCATTTCTCCTTTAATGTCTCATTTCTCCTTTAATGTCTCATTTCTCCTTTAATATCTCATTTCTCCTTCATTTCTCCTTTAATGTCTCATTTCTCCTTCATTTCTCCTTTAATGTCTCATTTCTCCTTCATTTCTCCTTTAATGTCTCATTTCTCTCATTTCTCCTTTAATGTCTCATTTCTCCTTGTCTCATTTAATGTCTCATTTCTCTCATTTCTCCTTTAATGTCTCATTTCTCTCATTTCTCCTTTAATATCTCATTTCTCCTTTAATGTCTCATTTCTCCTTTAATGTCTCATTTCTCCTGTAATGTCTCATTTCTCCTTTAATGTCTCATTTCTCCTTCATTTCTCCTTTAATGTCTCATTTCTCCTCTCATTTCTCGTTTCTCCTTTAATGTCTCATTTCTTTAATTCTCTCTGTAATGTCTCGTTTCTCCTTTAATGTCTCATTTCTCCTGTAATGTCTCGTTTCTCCTTTAATGTCTCATTTCTCTCATTTCTCTGTCTCATTTCTCCTTTAATGTCTTATTTCTCTTTAATGTCTCATTTCTCCTTTAATGTCATTTCTCTATTCATTTCTCCTTCATTTCTCCTGTAATGTCTCATTTCTCCTTTAATGTCTCATTTCTCTCATTTCTCCTGTAATGTCTCATTTCTCCTTTAATGTCTAATTTCTCCTCTCATTTCTCCTTCATTTCTCCTTTAATGTCTCATTTCTCCTTTAATGTCTCATTTCTCCTTTAATTTCTCCTTTAATGTCTCATTTCTCCTTCATTTCTCCTTTAATGTCTCATTTCTCCTGTAATGTCTCATTTCTCTTTAATGTCTCATTTCTCCTTTAATGTCTCATTTCTCCTTTAATGTCTCATTTCTCCTTTAATGTCTCATTTCTCCTTTAATGTCTCATTTCTCCTTTAATGTCTCATTTCTCCTTTAATGTCTCATTTCTCCTGTAATGTCTCGTTTCTCCTTTAATGTCTCATTTCTCCTGTCTCATTTCTCCTTTAATGTCTCGTAATGTTAATTTCTCCTTTAATGTCTCATTTCTCCTGTAATGTCTCGTTTCTCCTTTAATGTCTCATTTCTCCTGTTTCTCCTTTAATGTCTCATTTCTCCTTTAATATCTCATTTCTCTCATTTCTCCTTTAATGTCTCATTTCTCTCATTTCTCCTTTAATATCTCATTTCTCCTTTAATATCTCATTTCTCCGTCTTTTCTCCTTTAATGTCTCTGTTTAAAGACAAAACTTTGTAAAGATAAATACAGTGTAGAATATAACAAAATGGCCAATAAACGCAATAAACATGTTTTGTTCTAAACAATGTGAATTTGAGGACCAAATACTTTCTTTAGTTCTTTTTTTTGCTCCATATTTAATCTTTACACCTCTTTTATGTATTAAAGGACTTTTATTTATATTAAAAGGAGTTTACTGTGAACGCTAAAGGCTTCATTAAAGCAGTAGAATGAATAAATACATATTTTATATAAACCGCAGCTTTTTAAATATATTCTTGTGGTTGTTTGTATTGACGGTTGGATTCGAGACACAATTATTCTTTTTTTTCATATTTTCCAGAACGTTGTGTTTTTTCTCCTCGTGTTCTGTTTTGGAAATATACAGCTCGTCTCCCGGAGCTCGCACTGTTTCCACAGCTTTGGACAGAAGTCACATGACCAGCGACCTTTAGCACCAGCACAAACACGCCGTTAAACACACTGCGGCGTGATCATGTCTGTTTACATTTCTTTAGGAAAAAAACAGACTATCATCATAAACCTCCCGCTAACCGGGCCGTGTTTAGGGGAAAATAAGGTGCGGCGTCTCGGTGAAGGCCTCGCTCGTGGCCAAGGCGTTGCGGTGAAGGTGTTGTGGTGAAGGCCTCGCTCGCAGTGAAGGCGTCTCAGTGAAGGCGTCTCAGTGAAGGCGTCTCAGTGAAGGTGTCGCGGTGAAGGCCTCGCTCGCGGTGAAGCCTGTAACGTTCCCTTTTCCACTGAGTGAAGTTCTTTTAGCAGAAACCTGAACATCACTGCAGACATTTACATTTATATACATCAGACATGTACATCACTTTACATTCAACTTCAACACGTGTTGTTGTTGATGTTGTTGTTGATGCAGGAGTAGTAAACATCATGAGGACACACTTCACCGCTGCATTACTAATGAGTAACTAATTACTAATGAGTAAATGAGAAACTGCATTACTAATGAGTAAATGAGATGTTAAACATAGCGGATATTAAAGGAATATGTAATCACAGCACACACACACACACACACACACACACACACACACACACACACACACACACACACACACACACACACACACACACACACACACACACACACACACACACACACACACACGTCTCACTATAAATAGGGAGGTGGTGGCTTAGTGGTAAGGTGTTGGCCTCTGGACCAGAAGATCGCAGGTTCAAACCCCACAACCACCAAGCTACCACTAGTGGGCCCTTGAGCAAGGCCCTTAACCCTCAATTGCTCAGTTGTAAGTCGCTCTGGATAAGGGCGTCTGCCTAAATGCATTATATGCAAATGTAAATGTAAATGTAAATAACAACAATTCTCTCCTTATTGCTTGTGTTACATAACATTTGGTAAAACATGCTGATAAAGCTGATCAATTTTCTTAAATAAAATGTTTTTTTTGTTGGTTCCTGAAAAGAAATGAATTCCTGTTTAAAGACGTTTCTTTCAGTTCAGTAAAACATTCAGGATTTATAAAATAAATAAATAAATAAATAAATAAGATCTTCACACTGCTCCAACATAAATAAATGCATTTTACAAACTGAATACAAATAAATACATTTAAACGAATTGAAAAACGTAACTAAGTTTATTAAACAGTGTTGGAAAAACATTTTGTGGAAATGTGATTATTTGAATAAACGTGATGTTTGGAGAAAACACTGGAATCTTCTCGCGTCTGTAAAACACACTTTGGCCTTGAGATTGTATTTCTGTATATATTTCTGGATTTTTTTGGATTGTAAAGAAAATGTTCAGATCTTTTTCAGATGTACGACGTGAATCCTAAATAAAGTGAGTCAAAGCCGTTCATCTGAAACGCACAATTTATTCTAAAAAATAAAACAGTCAAGTAACATTATAACGTAACATAACGTAAAGTAACGTAACATAACGTAAAGTAACGTAACATAACGTAACATAGCGTAACATAACGTAAAATAACGTAACATAACGTAAAGTAACGTAAAGTAACGTAACATAACGTAAAATAGCGTAACATAACGTAAAGTAACGTAAAGTAACGTAACATAAAGTAAAGTAACGTAACATAACGTAAAGTAACGTAAAGTAACGTAACATAACGTAAAGTAACATAACATAGCGTAAATAACGTAATGTAACATAACGTAAAGTAACATAACGTAACGTAACATAAAGTAAAGTAACGTAACATAGCGTAACATAACGTAAAGTAACGTAACGTAACATAACGTAAAGTAAACGTAACATAACGTAACATAACGTAAAGTAACGTCACATAACGTAAAGTAACGTAACGTAACGTAACAGTAAAGTAACGTAACATAAAGTAACGTAACGTAACATAACATAACGTAACATAATGTAACATAATGTAAAGTAACGTAAAGTAACGTAACATAACGTAACATAACGTAAAGTAACGTAAAGTAAACGTAACAGTAAGTAACGTAACATAACGTAAAGTAACATAAACGTAACGTAACATAACATAAATTAACGTAACGTAACGTAACATAACATAAAGTAAAGTAACGTAACGTAACATAACGTAAAGTAACGTAACGTAACATAACCTTCATCCAGTAAAAATGTTGTGGAAAGCTGATGCAGAAAGATCTCCGAGTTAAAGTGAGTTTTAGACTAAAACTGGTCGGGGATCAGGTGTGTGTAACTCTGTAATGTTTCCTGCATGTGGACTTTAACGGCGCCTCTGTGACGGAAATACAGGAAATAAAATACACGGTGTGATTACAGCGCCACCTAGTGGTCGTCAAACAACATCACATATATGAAGGGAAAATGAAAACGCCACACGTTACAGAGAGCATGAACCTGTAAACAAATGTAAAGTGTTATTACTGAGTGAAAATGTTGCGTATGATCAAAACAATAAATCAATAAGTTTCACATATCAATCCTCTAAATCACAAACAAATAAAACTGATTCCGTTTCCATGATGAAGTGTGTATTGAAGTGTGTGTTTCATTCATATTGGAATGATTTAATCCAATTTTGTTGAATACCCACTTACGCCAGAAGGTGGCAGTGCACTCCATTTATTTCTATTCCGGATAAACAGTTGTTTTTATTTGTTTTTAGCTGTTTGTATCGAGCGCAACAAAACCCAACGATTACTACAGAAGACATCAAAGGCCATGCGTTATAACGTTTTCTTTCTTTCTCGTGTGCGGAGGAAACCCCAGAGTGCGGAGGAAACCCCAGAGTGCGGAGGAAACCCCAGAGTGTGGAGGAAACCCGAGAGTGAGGAGGAAACCCGAGAGTGAGGAGTGCAGAGGAAACCAGAGAGTGAGGAGGAAACCCGAGAGTGCAGAGGAAACCCGAGAGTGAAACCCGAGAGTGAGAGGAAACCCCAGAGTGCGGAGGAAACCCAAAAGTGAGGAGGAAACACGAGAGTGAGGAGGAAACCTGAGAGTGAGGAGGAAACCCGAGAGTGAGGAGGAAACCCGAGAGTGCGGAGGAAACCCGAGAGTGAGGAGGAAACCCGAGAGTGCGGAGGAAACCCCAGAGTGCGGAGGAAACCCAAAAGTGAGGAGGAAAACGAGAGTGCGGAGGAAACCTGAAATTGAGGAGGAAACCGGATAGTGCGGAGGAAACCCCAGAGTGAGGAGGAAACCCGAGAGTGAGGAGGAAACCGGAGTGCGGAGGAAACCCCAGAGTGCGGAGGAAACCCCAGAGTGAGGAGGAAACCCGAGAGTGAGGAGGAAACCTGAGAGTGAGGAGGAAACCCGAGAGTGCGAGAGTGAGGAGGAAACCCGAGAGTGCGGAGAGTGAGGAGGAAACCGAGAGTGCGGAGGAAACCCCAGAGTGAGGAGGAAACCCGAGAGTGAGGAGGAAACCCGAAAGTGAGGAGGAAACCCGAGAGTGCGGAGGAAACCCGAAATTGAGGAGGAAACCGGATAGTGCGGAGGAAACCCGAGAGTGAGGAGGAAACCCGAGAGTGAGGAGGAAACCCGATAGTGCGGAGGAAACCCGAGAGTGAGGAGGAAACCCGAGAGTGCGGAGGAAACCCGAAATTGAGGAGGAAACCCGAGAGTGCGGAGGAAACCCCAGAGTGCGGAGGAAACCCCGAGAGTGAGGAGGAGAGTGCGGAGGAAACCCGAGAGTGAGGAGGAAACCCGAGAGTGAGGAGGAAACCCGAGAGTGCGGAGGAAACCTGATGTGTTTAACCTTTTCTAAAATGCTGAATAGCAAATAGAGTAGTGAATAATGGATACAAATATAATAATAAAAAGACAAATTTGTAATAATAATTATAATAAAACTTTTTTATTTAAGAGTAGAAATATTTCTGGTTGTGAATGTAGGATATAATTCCACACTTTTTCAATCTCAGGTGTTCCGTTCCCACCATATTTAAAGTCACTACTGGTTAGTGGTCTAGAAGGTCATTAGAAGGTATTAGAAGGTCATTAGAAGGTTATTAGAAGGTCATTAGAAGGTTATTAGAAGGTCATTAGAAGGTCATTAGAAGGTTATTAGAAGGTCATTAGAAGGTTATTGCCTGTTACAACTCCATCACTTTTTCAGAGAGGAGACATTTTAAATTATACTATTAATATTACAGTTTACTGTAAAGCAACACTCTAAACACTGTAAAGCAAACACACACACACACACACACACACACACCACACACACACACACACACACACACACACACACGACAGCAGGAACAGAGAGCTGCATGTGATTGGTTTAAAGTGAAAGTTAATAATTATTTATGTGTGAGAAGGCGATAAAAAGAGGAGATTTTTCAGTGAACGAGACAAAGCAGGACGAGCAGGTGAGTGTGTGGAATAATAATAATAATAATAATAATAATTGGTGTTATTTTAGGAATATAATAATCTCTACTGATTGTTTTTAATTTGAAATAAAGTCATATATATATATAGTTATATATCATTATTATTTAATATTGAAATATTATTAATGATATCATTTACTCAAATGTAAGTCATATTGTTGTATTAAACGCTGTAGGAATAAACTTGAATTGATATTATGCATTAGTGTGTGTGTGGTGTGTGTGTGTGTGTGTGTGTGTGTGTGTGTGTGTGTGTGTGTGAGGATAATGTTAAAGATAATATTATTATATGTATATGGTTATTTATATAAATTGCAGTATTATGATTGTGAGTTGTGACGTCAGTAACTGATATCTTTCTCTGTGAGTGAAACAGAGTTGATGTCGTTGCTGCTGTTACGATTCACACATTCGCCTCAGAGTCTGTTTATTTTATATTTACACACACACACACACACACACACACACACACACACACACACACACACACACACACACTGAATAACGGAGCAGCTGTGGCTGTAGTGGTGTTTCACACTGAAGTGTGTGTGATTGTGATCTGTGCAGCTGCTTTCGCTTCGCCTTCTTCATCTTCTGTGAACTTTATTTCTTTCTTTATTTTTGTGACAAAAGCAACATGAACAGAATAAACATCAGGAATAAATGCTTTTCTGTTTTTTTCCTTAATTATAATGTGAATATTGATGTTTGATTTCCTGGTGTTATTCACAATTACACCACGAGAGGGCGGAAAAGCTTCACATGCAGTTTTCTTTTTCATTTCTGTCCATATAAAATTCCTACGTGTTTTTGTATTTTATGTGGTTTATTTGTAGATTATGATGTTTCTCAGATCAGTGAAATGTTACATGACGCTTAAAGATACAGAGAGAAGAGACAGAAGAGATCAAGACAGACAAAGAGATGCGGCTTCTGGTGAAGGTGTAGATGCCGAATGATTCCATCAGATATTTATGTGATTAGACATCTGATCTCTAAACCTGAGCTGTGCTTTATTATTGCTCTTCCCCCCATTTGGAGTAAACATTAGGGAATAGGGAATAGGGTAGGGAATAGGGAGTAGGGAGTAGGGAATAGGGAATAGGGTAGGGATTAGGGAATAGGGAATAGGGAAAAGGGAATAGGGAATAGGGAATAGGGAATAGGGAATAGGGAATAGGGAATAGGGAATAGGGAATAGGGAATAGGGAATAGGGAATAGGGAATAGGGAATAGGGAATAGGGAATAGGGGTAGGGAATAGGGAGTAGGGAATAGTAGGGAATAGGGAGTAGGGAGTAGGGAGTAGGGTAGGGTAGGGGGAATAGGGGAATAGGGAGTAGGGAGTAGGAGATTGGGGGTAGGAATAGGGTAGGGGATAGGGAGTAGGGAGTAGGAGATTGGGGGTAGGGGGTAGGGGATAGGGAGTAGGGAGTAGGGGGTAGGTAATAGGGAGTAGGAAATAGGGAGTAGGTAATAGGGAAAAGGGAATAGGGAGTAGGGAGTAGGGAGTAGGGAATAGGGAATAGGGAGTAGGTAATAGGGAAAAGGGAATAGGGAGTAGGGAGTAGGGAATAGGGAGTAGGGAGTAGGTAATAGGGAATAGGGGGTAGGAAGTAGGGAATAGGGAATAGGGAGTAGGTAATAGGGAATAGGGAGTAGGGAATAGGGAGTAGGGAATAGGTGTAGGGAATAGGTACTAGGGAAAAGGTAATAGGGAATAGGGAGTAGGGAATAGGGAATATGGAGTAGGGAATAGGGGGTAGGGAGTAGGGAATAGGGAGTAGGGAGTAGGGGGTAGGGAATAGGGAGTAGGGAATAATAGGGAGTAGGGAATAGGGATAGTAGGGTAGGGGGGAAAGGGAATAGGGAATAGGGAATAGGGAGGGAGTAGGGAGTAGGGGGTAGGTAAGTAGGTAAGGGTAGGTAAATAGGGAGGGAATAGGGAATAGGGAGTAGGGGTAGGATAGGGGTAGGTAATAGGGAAAGGGAATAGGGAGTAGGGAGTAGGGAATAGGGAATAGGGAGGGATAGGGAATAGGGAAGTAGGAATAGGGAATAGGGTAGGGAGGGTAGGGTAGGGAGTAGGGGTAGGGAATAGGGGTATGTAGTAGGAATAGGGAGTAGGGGAGGGAATAGGGAAAAGGAATAGGGAATAGGGGAGGGAGGTAATAGGGAGAGTAGGGAGTCGGGTATGGGGAATAGGGAATAGGGAGTGTGTGTCAAATAGAAAGAAAGAGCAGAGTGTAGGAAATAGAGAATATGGTGTAGTAATAAGGGAGTTCTGAATTCCACCATCTGAATTCACACACACCCACACACACACACACACACACACCAACA
>JACRUU010000006.1:2463385-2465885 GCA_030449085.1 Kryptopterus vitreolus
TTTTTGTTCCTCCTCCTCTTCATATCTACACACCCTTTTGGTTTCGTTCCCGCAGGAGATCAGTGAAGATCCTCATCTTTTTGTTGAAGGCATCAGTTCTCATGACCTGAATCAGGGAGATGTTGGAAACTGCTGGTTTGTTGCAGCTTGTTCCTGTTTGGCTCTGAAAGCAGATTTGTGGCAGAAGGTCAGTCTGAGTGTGGATCAGATGATGTGTGGAAAACCAGGTTCCTCTCGCTGAAGTGCCTTAATGATCAGAAGGTTGTAGGTTCAAGTCCTGCTGTTGCCAATCTGGAGGTCTGTAATTAAACCTTGTGTGCTACAGGGGGCGCTGTAACTCAGGGTGTCAATACTTTTTCTAAGCATGCCACCACCAGAAACGAAAAAGGTATTGCCACCATGAGTTACAGCGCCCCCTGTAGCACACAAGGTTTAATGACAGACCTCCAGACTGGCAGCTTGGCAATAGCAGGACTTGAACCTACAACCTTCTGATCATTAGATGCACATCTGTTCAGACTAAAATCCAACCTGTAACTCAGCCAGGAAGTTTTTGTCGATGCTTTTGTTCTCACCAGGTGATTCCGAACTGGAGCGAGCAGGAATGGGATCCCAAACATCCGGAGCGCTACGCAGGAATTTTCCGCTTTAATTTCTGGATTTTTGGGGAATGGACGGAAGTGGTTGTAGACGACCGTCTGCCCACCGTTAACGGGAAACTGATTTACTGCCACTCCAAATCCCACAACGAGTTCTGGAGCGCTCTCCTGGAGAAAGCATACGCCAAGTAAGCATCTACAGTACCATCAGACACCAGTCCTGCACGCTGGGCTTCCACAGGGGTGTACTCTGGGTCTATCTGCTTTCCACACCTGCTGCTCCACAAAAGCCATGTTTATTGGTAACGAAGGAGAATCATCTCTCCGTCATGCTGGTGTGTTTGTAGATTGTCAGGCTGCTATGAGTCTCTCAGTGGAGGAAACACAGGAGACGCCGTGGTGGATTTCAGCGGCGCCGTAAACGAACCTGTCAGTCTGGAAACAGGAAACTTCCGCACTGATCCCAAAGCCCGGGAGAAACTGTTCTCAGACCTGCTGGAAGTGTACGATCGCGGAGGCATCATCAGCTGCTCCATAGCAGTGAGTGTGGTGTAATCTCCGCCGTCTGATCACATCATTCCAGGAGAACCTGATCCTTCTCCTGCATCTGCTCCTGATCCTTCTCCTGATCCTGATCCTTCTCCTGATCCTTCTCCTGATCCTGATCTCCTGATCCTTCTCCTGAGACTCATCCTTCTCCTGATCCTTCTCCTCATCATTCTCCTGATCCTGATCCTAATACACATCCTTCTCCTGATACTGATCCTCATCCTTCTCCTGATACTGATCCTTCTCCTGATCCTTCTCCTGCATCTGCTCCTGATCCTTCTCCTGATCCTTCTCCTGATCCTGATCCTCATCCTTCTCCTGATACTCATCCTTCTCCTGATCCTTCCTCCTCACTTCTCCTGATCCTGATCCTATCCATCCTTCTCCTGATACTGATCCTCATCCTTCTCCTGATACTGATCCTGATACTCATCCTTCTCCTGATACTGATCCTTCTCCTGATCCTTCTCCTGCATCTGCTCCTGATCCTTCTCCTGATCCTTCTCCTGATCCTTCTCCTGATCCTTCTCCTGATCCTTCTCCTGATCCTGATCCTGATCCTGATCCTTCTCCTGATACTTCTGCTGATCCTTCTCCTGATCCTGATCCTGATCTACTCTAACCTTTAGAAGTTGTTAAAAAGGAGTGTTTTTTTTGGAGTCTCTGAGAATGTTCCTCTCTTCGTTCCTCTCAGGCGTCTCCTCACGAGCAGGAGTTGCGTTTGGCCAACGGTCTGGTGAAAGGTCACGCGTACGCGGTGACAGCGGTGAAGAAGGTGCGGCTGGGACACGGCCTCCTGGCCTTCTTCAAGAACGAAAGCATCCCTCTGATCCGCATGAGGAACCCGTGGGGGAAACACGAGTGGAGCGGAGCCTGGAGCGACGGGTCAGAAGGACAGAAGACGTTTCACCTCGTGATTTGTGTGTGTTTGTTGTTTTTTGGGAGATGATATTTGTGTTTGTATTCCAGCTCAGAAGAATGGAATAAGATCGGGAATTCGGAGCGGAATAATCTGGGAATCACGGTGAACAACGACGGAGAATTCTGGTGAGTTTATTTTTCTTCTTGGGATTTTGTTGGAACACCCAGACGGGATTATGTGGGAATTTTCTGTCCTTCTGTAGGATGTGGTTTGATGACTGGTGTAAGAACTTCACAGACGCAGATGTTTGTCGTTTGATTAATACGAGTAAAGTGAGTGTCCAGAAGACGTGCTACGAGACGCGGCATTTCGGGAGCTGGATTAAACACTCGGACCCTCTGAGGAACCGCTGTGGAGGCTGCATGAACCACAAACACACCTTCCTCCAGAACCCACAAGTACACAAACTGTCCTGTTCCACAACATCACG
>JACRUU010000006.1:2470885-2476765 GCA_030449085.1 Kryptopterus vitreolus
TGACTTATTACACGCCTACATTGACCTACTGATACACGCCTACAACGCGTTTCTACTGTACACGCCTGTAATACTCTACTGATACACGCCTACACCGAGACTACTGATACAGCCTACACCGCGTCACATTGCACGCCTCAGAACATCACTTTTTCAGGATTTCACTTCCATAATTTGAGTACACGCCTACACCGCGTCACATGACTGATACACGGAAACGGGTGTGGTTCTCACATGATTGTGTGTGTGTGTGTGTGTGTGTGTGTGTGGTGTGTGTGGTGTTAGAGAGACGCTGGATTTAGATAAACCCCGTAGTGTGAGTTGTTGGACTGCATTGCGTGGTTATCCTCAGCTGGTTACTCAGATTTACATCCACCGAGCAGAAGGACTGCAAAATCAGGACCGGAGTGGAGGTGTGTGTGTGTGTGTGTGTGTGTGTGTGTGTGTGTGTGTGTGTGTGTGTGTGTGTGTGGTGTGTGTGTGTGTGTGTGTGTGTGTGTGTGTGTGTGTGTGTGTGTGTGTGACAGTGTTTTACAGTGCTTTATTAGGTGTTTACCTGTTTTACCTGCTCTTAAATAAACACATGTTGTTGTGTACGTTCGCTGATTGATGTGAATCTAAAAGTCATTAATCCTGGATTTATCAGTAATTTAGGAACATGTTTATTTTGAAGGCAGTGTAGTGTATTCCACAGCGCCCTCTGCTGACCAGAGAAAACTCTCTGCTTTACACTTAATAACGACCAAAACATCAAACCTTTCTTTACATCTGTTATTACTATAACAGATGTAAATATTAATATATATATATATATATATATATATATATATATATATATATTATATTCTAATATAAAAAATATATCTTTTATTGCTCACACTGCCATCAACATTCAGAGAAACTTCAATAAAGCTTTATTATTATATTTCTGGTAGTGTTTCAGACTTCTGACAGTGTGTGTGTGTGTGTGTGTGTGTGTTGTGTGTGTGTGCAGGTGCAGATCCCTACGTCATCATTTCGTGTGAAAATAATTCAGTCCAGTCTCTGGTTCAGAAAGACACGCGAGAGCCGATGTTCGACACCAGAGCCGTGTTTTACAGGAAAAAACCCCAGAAACCCATCACAGTGCAGGTTCGAATCTCCTTCAGCGTTTCTCAGCTCACGTCTCACTGAGTGTCATCATCATCATCATCATCATCATCATCATCTAAGAGGGAAAAAAAGGGTCTCGGCTTTGGTGTGTGATTAAACAAAAACTCCCCTTGTTTTAATCTCTTTAACACACGGAGTGAATTTGGAGATCCGAAAACATCAACATTTCACCTGAACAATAACATCAGTAAGAGCGCCCCCTTCGGGAATTTTCGGGTAAAATTCTGATGTTCTCAGATTTCCTCCAAATTCACACAGTGCGTTAAACAGACGAAGACTAGGACAGGGGAGCATTTAGTTTTGCTCGCTCATGCTCCAAACGGGAGATCTCAATGAGGAAAACAAATAGATGAACATTGTTTATCACTAGGGGGCGCCATGAGGGAGCTAGATCACCATCCTTCTTTACTCAGCTTTTCACTCACAGTGTGTGTGTGTGTGTGTGTGTGTGTGTGTGTGTGTGTGTGTGGAGCAGGTGTGGAACAGTAACGCTGTAAAGGACGAGTTTATGGGACAGGTGGTTCTTTCGGCGTCTCTGAAAGATTCTCCCGATCCACAAACGCTGAAGCTGAAACGAGGAGCATCACAAACATCTGAGGACGCGCAGGGAACCATCAGCATCCGCGTCGTCACGTTCATAGAACTCCAACCCCACGTTCAGAGAACTCACCGCCATGTAGAACACACACACACACACACACACACACAATGGAGATATACACAAATAATACACACACTGCAGTAACACACCACACACACACACACATACACAATGGAGATATAACACAAATAATACACACTGCAGTAACACACACACATGTGAGTGAGTATGTGTGTGTATGTGTGTGTACACAGCTAGAGATATTACACAAATAATACACACTGCAGTAACACACACACACACACATGGAGATATAACACAAATAATACACACTGCAGTAACACACACACACATGTGAGTGAGTATGTGTGTGTACACAGCTAGAGATATTACACAAATAATACACACTGCAGTAACACACACACATGTGAGTGAGTATGTGTGTGTATGTGTGTGTACACACAGCTAGAGATATTACACAAATAATACACACTGCAGTAACACACACACACAATGGAGATATATAACACAAATAATACACACTGCAGTAACACACACACACATGTGAGTGAGTATGTGTGTGTATGTGTGTGTACACAGCTAGAGATATTACACAAATAATACACACTGCTGTAACACACACACACACACACTGGAGATATAACACAAATAATACACAAAACACACTGCTGTAACACACACACACACACCACACACACACACACACACTGGAGATATAACACAAATAATACACACTGCAGTAACACACACACATGTGAGTGAGTATGTGTGTGTAACACAGCTAGAGATATTACACAAATAATACACACTGCAGTAACACACACACACACAATGGAGATATAACACAAATAATACACACTGCAGTAACACACACAGGGACAATGTGAGTGAGTATGTGTGTGTATGTGGTGTACACACTAGAGATATTACAAAATAATACACACTGCTGTAACACACAC
Source organism: Kryptopterus vitreolus (assembly GCA_030449085.1). Taxonomy (NCBI): domain Eukaryota; kingdom Metazoa; phylum Chordata; class Actinopteri; order Siluriformes; family Siluridae; genus Kryptopterus; species Kryptopterus vitreolus. The sequence goes on from JACRUU010000006.1 coordinate 2,473,619, forward strand.
ACACACACACTGGAGATATAACACAATAATACACACACTGCTGCTGTAACACACACACACACACACACACACACACTGGAGATATAACACAAATAATACACACTGCAGTAACACACACACATGTGAGTGAGTATGTGTGTGTATGTGTGTGTACACAGCTAGAGATATTACACAAATAATACACACTGCTGTAACACACACACACACACACACACACACACACCCACACACACACACACACACACACACACACACACCAACAGTGGTTTGATAGATTTGGTGAATGAAGTGTGTTTTATTCCCCCGAGTTGAATCATTGATTTCTGTTGCTTGTAAACAGAATTATTTGACAGTTTTAATGATGTGCAGAAAAAATAATTAATTCACATCAAATTCTCTGTTTGATCTTTTTTGGATTGTGATTTGTTCGTCTGCGAAACGAACGGTGAAAATATCGATAAAAAAAAAGTCAAACAATTTTAAAAAGTAAATAATTAAAACCTTGTTTTTTTACTAAACAAATGACTTGTTTGTTGTATTTTTCTGCCACATTTAGACCCAAACACGACTTCATATTTACACGTCGCAGGATTTTTTTCTCTCTTTTTATTTTTTTAATTCAGTCCCAAACTGCAAGTTTTTTTTGTAATATTTGAACACTCAAGACACGACCATGCACAATCAGAATTCAAAAAGTCTATTGCTTCAACCACAATTTAAAATAGCTTATCCAAATCCAACAAAAACAAACAAAAAAACAACCAGAAGAGGCGCTCTCTCTCCCTCTCTCTCTCTCTCTCTCTCCATTCTCATGGTGGTTTTTAATTCTCTTGTCGTTTGGAGTGAAGGAGGCGGAGCTACGAGTTCGTCTCGGTCCGTTTACAAACGTCTTCCAGATAATAATTTAAAAACAATGTTTTCATGAAGTCTTTGTTCCGTTCTCGAGTTACACACCGAAAGTCACAGCACGTGTACAGGGTTGGACATTCAGAAGAAAAGAAAAAAAAAACAGAAAGTGGGCGGGGCAGGTCACATGAACAAAGGGGCGTGTCTTTACATGTTGAAGAACGTCCATTCCCGTTCTTTTCGTCTTGTGCTCGTCGTTCACGCAGCGGCTCGGATCAACAACCATCAGGGCTTTGAACAGAAAAGTCCCCGAGCGGCGACTTGATTCCTTTATCGTATGAGTGTGTGTGTGTGTGTGTTTGTATGTGGTGGGGGTGGCCCTGAGTCCTCTCCTGCAGTGAGGGACACACTCCATAGTCAGTGTGAAAGTCCAGGCCACAAGGTGGCGCCGTCGTTCACAGCTCGGTCCACCACGGCTGTGTCCGAAATCACACGCGCCATATAAGGAGATGCTGTGGGCGTGTCCCAAATCACAATGTGTTAGAGCCTAATAATGAAATGCACTCGTCCAGTAATAATCCAGTGCCAAAAAAAACAAGCCACTCCCACTTTCCGCGATAACGAGTCCTCGTTGATGTTCATATAATCCATGATGTCATCTGTCACATGACCAGGTTTCTTATAATATTGTTACTGAAGGAAAAAAAAACACCTCGGTCTGAACGGCGGCGCGTCTGCGTCCTGATTCGCCCAAACGCCATTCCCTCGCTCAACAAGGGGCGGAGCTTGCACTACACTTAATCTGCCAATCAAAATAAATCACCATTCCATTTATAGAGGGCTGAAGTAAGCGATTAACAAATTAAAGTCTGGATCGAATCTGATTGGACAGGAGCGGTGTGTGACCCCGCCCACTTTCTATAAGTGTGTGTTTATAGCTAAATAAAAAGAACACCATTTCAGGATGACATCATCAACTGGGGACGAGCGCTTGGTAAAACCAGGACACACACACACGGGCACGCACACACACACACACGCGTCAACACACACACACCACACATCACACGACACACACACACACCCAGACTTATCATGTCAGACATCACCATTACCTGGATAGTGTCTGTGTGTGTTGTGTGTGTGTGTGTGTGTGTGTGTGTACTGAAACCTTCCTGAAAATTCACAGTGTTGTTCTGGAGTGTAACTGACAACATAATTCCACAAAACACCACACCACCAACACCCCGGCAAAACACACCACAACAAGCACAAAAATACCCAACAAATAGCTGATTACTGATATGATCTGAGTGTCGATTTGACGAGAAAAGCAACTATTAGCCACCCTTTACGGTTTACGTGTTTGTGATGTGTGTGTGTGTGTGTGTGTGTGTGTGTGGAATATAAACAGACGTATTGGCGTGTGTGTCGTGTAATGCCCGTTTCATAATGTTTTAGCGCTCGGTGGCTTTGAGTCACGGCTCGCATGGCTCAATGCATATAGGATAGCGCCTATGCACAACACACAACACACACACAACCAGAGTGTTTATGGAGTCATGTCATGCAGTTGTGTATCCAGCCGTGAGTCTTACAGCCCCTGTCCTTGTCAAGTTACACACACACACACACACACACACACACACACACACTTCAATACAGTGGAATCTAATACAAACACACACTTTTGGCAAACAGATCACTCTGTGCTCTTAGATGACATGGAGGGGCTGAACGGAACAGTCTGTCATCGTGTGTGTGTGTGTGTGTGGTGGGGGGAGTGTGTGTGTGTGTGTGTGTGTGTGTGTGAGATCTCTTTTCTAGCGGCTGTTTTTTTGATGGCTTCCTTGGCATACAATCAGTGGCGTCAGCTGGACAGAGGCTTTGCCGCTTCAGAAGGATGCTGAGAACACACACACACACACACACACAATAGCAGTGTAGTGTTAAATCTGTCCTCATTGTGTGATTTAAAGCATTTAAATTAATCAAATACAGAAACACTTATATATAGGAAGATTCATTAATATGTAAATGAGGCCACGCCCCCATGCACCCGTGTCCTCGTTGGAACGTTCTGGATTGTTTGTTATTGTTAGTATTTGTATTTACCTGCAGAAGCTCTTTAGCTGATCCTCGGCGGTCCACGTCCATCTCCAGGCAGCGGTTCAGGAAGTCTCTGAACACGGAGGATAAACGCTCGGGGTTCTGCAGCTCCGGAGTTCCGTTAGTGGCGATGAGATACAGCGCCTACCGGTGGAGAGAAGCAGAAATGACTGACCTGTTTACACTTCTATT
>JACRUU010000006.1:2494765-2504765 GCA_030449085.1 Kryptopterus vitreolus
TACACACTATACACATATACACACACACTATACACACACTATACACACTACTACACACACTGTACACTACACACAGGTATATACGGATATACTATACACTATACACACACTATACACACACTATACACTTATACACTATACACACACTATACACACACTAGACACACACTATACACTGTCTTATACACTATACACACACTATACACACACACTATAGCACACACTTATACACACACTATACACTGTCTTATACACTATACACACACTCTATACTGTATTATACACTATACACACACTCTATACTGTCTTATACACTATACACACACTATACACACACTATATACTGTCTTAGAACCACACATATACAACAATATACACTATACTACACTATACACACACTATACACACTACACACACTGTATCACACATACACACTATACACTGTCTATACACTATACACACACACTCTATACTGCATTATACACTATATACACACACTATACACCACACTATACACTACACACACACACTATATACTGTGATTATACACTATACACACACACTATAGACTGTATTATAGACTATACACACACTATATACTGTATTATAGACTATACACACACTATAGACTGTCTGTACTACACTTTACTTACACACTGTACACACACACTATATACTGTATTATAGACTATACACACACACTATAGACTGTCTTACACACTATACACACACACTATTGACTGTATTATAGACTATACACACACACTATAGACTGTATTATACACTATACACACACTATACTATAGACTGTCTTAACACACACACTATACACACACACTGTATATAATATACTGTATTATACACTATACACACACACTATAGACTACTATACACACACACTATAGACTGAACTACACACACACTATACACACTATACACTGTATTATACACTATTATACACTATACACACACACTATAGACTGTACACTTACACACACTGTACTTATACACTATACACACACACTATAGACTGTATTATACACTATACACACACTATAGACTGTATTATAGACTATACACACACACTATATACTGTATTATAGACTATACACACACACTATAGACTATATGTATTATACACTACACACACTACACACACACTATACTGTATTATACACTATACACACACACTATAGACTGTATTATACACTATACACACACACTATAGACACACACACTATATACTGTATTATACACTATACACACACACTATAGACTGTATTATACACTATACACACACACTATAGACTGTATTATACACTATACACACACTATATACTGTATTATAGACTATACACACACACACTATATACTGTATTATAGACTATACACACACACACTATAGACTGTATTATAGACTATACACACACACACTATATACTGTATTATAGACTATACACACACACACTATATACTGTATTATAGACTATACACACACACTATATATACTGTATTATAGACTATACACACACACACTATAGACTGTGTATATACTGATCGTACATCATCACTTTTTTATATGTAATTTTGTACATGCTAATCTCTCGCGTGTTCAATAACACGGATTCATATCAGCTAGCAAAGAGTGACTAGCAGCGCTTCCACCTGGCTACGTTTAGCAACCTGAAGCTTACAAGCTGCTACGCAACGTCTGGAAATTAAAACCACACAGGAGCTGTATCACCTGGAACACCTCACACACACACACACACACACACACACACACCTCATCATGTTGCTACACTGAGGAGACTCACGGTGCTCGTTAACATGTTCAATCTAAAGCAGAGCAAACGCAGGGGAGAGAGAGAAAGAAAGAGAGAGAGAGAGAGAGAGAGAGATGAAGAGAGAGAGAGAGGATGAACGCTGAGAAACAGAATGTAAAAGGAGGGAAAGATGAGGAGATGGATGTAGGAACATCTGCTCCCACATCACATTAATGCAGAATCACACTCCTCTTTTATCCCTCCATCCCCCCATACTTACAGACCTGTAAAACACACACACACACACACACATCAGGGGGTCTGTGTTCATTTTCTCACATTCAGACTGCTGCGCTATTGTGTGTCCGAACACAACCACACACACACACACACACACACACACACACACACACACACACACACACACACACACACACACACAGGGAGAGATGACTTTGTTTCCTAGAAAAGGCGTGGTGTGTGTGTAGTACCAGGTTGGAGGACATATAGCCAACCACACACACACACACACACACACACACACACACACACACACAGAGGATGATCAGATCAACCCTGAGATGTTTAAGGAAGTGCTATGTGAGGCTGAATCTGTCACTACATTAATTATGATAACTCCGCCCTCCTACAATCAATTATGATAACTCCGCCCTCCTACAATCAATTATGGTGACTCCGCCCCAGACACAGAGAAACCATTTCACACCAGTACAGCAGTTGTACACACAAACACACACACCCACACACACACCCCACACACACACCACCCCCACACACACCAATTCAACTCAAACAAGTGATAAGAAAAGATTTTTAGTCAAATGTTTCTCCATCCCTCCTGTAACGTTTTTGCGTGTGTGTGTGTGTGTGTTGTGTGTGTGTGTGTGTGTGTGTGTGTGTATGTATGCAGTCCTGCGCTTGCGCAAACTTGACACAGGGAAAAAAAATCAATCAAAATGGAGTCGGGTCGGCGAAAGGCCCAAAGGCAGGAACACCGGGTTAACAAAGAGCTTCATCTCTCCTCCACTTTGCATCCCTCCATCCCTGTGTGTGTGTGTGTGTGTGTGTGTGTGTGAGTGTGTGTGTGTGTGTTCACCCATCCATGTATCTATCAAACCATTTATCCACCCATCTATTTATTCTTTTTCATAATACATGTGATGCATAAAAGCAGGAGAAAACATGATGGTCACTCCACACACACACACACACACACACACACACACACACACACACACACACACACACACACACCTTAACGTTCCCTAAAATAGCAGTGCCTCTTATTGTGTAGGCGCTGCAGCTGCTTCCATTCTATAACGGCTAACGCTCCACACACACACACACACACACACACACACACAACACACACACACACCACACACAAACACAAACACACACACACACACACAAAAAACAGACACACACACCGTTTCTCCCCCACCAACAGAGGGCCTTTTTGTTGCTAGATGAGGCAGCAGTGGTACTGAGAGAAAGATAACACACGTCTCTGTCTTCCTCTGTGACTGACACACACGCACACACACACACACACACACACACACACACACACACACAACAACCCGATGCATCAACGCAGCTGCCCTTTCCATCCATCCATCCATCCATCCATCCCTCTTTTCTTCTCATCAGCAAAACCAAACACTGGGATGAAGAAAATGTTATAAATATAAAGCAACCTCTCGTCCTTCCTCTACACCTCCTCCATACCTCCTCCCTTTCTCTATCTCCCCATATCTCTCTCTCTCACTCCCTCCCTCCCTCCTTCTCTTCTTCATCTACATCTGACAGGAGGGAAAAAACCCAGCAGCTTCTTACCCGAAACATGTCCTGACGTTCCCAGCCTGAGTGTGTGTGTACCTCCGAGTGTGTCGTGTGCTCATCCTCGGCCCGGTGCGCACAGTGTGTGTGTGTGTGTGTGTGTGTGTGTATTCCTATGACACACAGCTCGGCTCCATTCTCTCGTCAGACCGGTTCTTGACCTCTTAAAGCTGCACTGGCTCTCTCCTGCTCCACTGGCTGCTTGCTGTTCCCTAGCTCATGATGTCACAGGTTCCTCACACTCTCATTGGCTGAGAGGACGCATACTAATGAGGGCAGCTGCTGAAGGGGAGGGGCAGTGAGGGAGGAGGCCGAGCGGAGTCGATCTCCTGGTTTACACAGAAGGGAGGAAAAGAAAGAAAGAAAGAATGGAAGAATGGAATCATTGAGGACAGAAAGAGTGATGGATGGATCAAAGAAAGAAGGCTTGAACGAGGGATTAGAATAATGGATGGATGGATAGACGAGTGAGATGTTGCGATGTCTACGAGAGATCACATTGAGTGTTTGGTGTAAAAGTTAGTGCCCCCCCCCTTTAGTAATTCTCTTAGTAATTCCGAGTGATTAAAGCTTGAGTACAGCAATGCATTATGGGTAAAACAGTGCCCCATGTTCTGATGCATAAGAAAGAAACGATAGAATGGAACGGACAGATTCCTCCCCGGAAACGTCACCTGCACCTGCGCAGCCAGCGAACAGGAAACGCTCTTCCACAGGATCCGAGCAGGAGAATTTCACTGCAAGCGGAGACGTGAACCCAAAACCCTGCTGCTGTTGGCCCTAATTTGCCTATGATGTCATCTTTTCCCTCTCGCTCACCTGTGATTGGCTGCCGGCTGCAGCATCTGCCGTGATGTCGAGATGGGGGGGGGCAGTGGGGGGCGAGACCGAGCCGAACCCAACCTTCAGTCCATCAGGGATCAGACATGGAGAGAAAATAAATAAAGAGGAATCAGACTTCCTGTTCACCAGTTACACACTGTGTCCTGTTTATAATGTTTATATAGCAATAAATAACCAAAATAATCTAATACTCTGTTTACAATACTTTAAATAATAATTAGTAATTAAGTAGTAATTAATAAGTATTTCTTTTATATATTATTGATTGTGAAAGGACTTGATATGAATGATTTATATTGATATGAAAAAATGAGATAATTTACAAATTAAAGTTGATCATTGTGTAAATTGTGTGTGTGTTCAACATTTTATGTGATGTGATGTTCAGGGTTGTTGTGTATGATGTGGTTGTTGTGGTTGTGATGTAGTCATTGTGTGATTCTTGTGTTGTGGTTGTTGTGTTTGTTGCAGTATTGTGTTGTTGTGTGTGTGTGGGTTTGTGAAGGATGTTGTTTGTGATGTTGTGTGTGTGTATGATGGTGTGTGTGTGTGATGTGTGATGTGAGTGTGTTGTGTTGTGATGTTGCAGGATTGTGTTGTGGTCAGGAGTGTGTGTGTTGTGTTGTTGGTGTGTTGTGTTGTGTTGTTGTTGTTGGTGTGTGTGATTGTTGCAGGTTGTGTGTGTGTGTGTTGCAGGATTGTGTTGTGGTAATGATGTGTTGTGGTTGTTGTGTTGTGATGTTGCAGGATTGTGTTGTGTTGTGTTGCAGGATTGTGTTGTGGTTGTTGTGTTGTGTGTTGCAGGATTGTGTTGTGGTAATGATGTTGTTGTGTTGTTGTGTTGTGTGTGGATGATTGGTTGTTGTGTTGTGTTGTGTTGCAGGATTGTTGTTGTGTGTTGTGTGATGTTGGTTGCAGGATTGTGTTGTGGTTGTTGTGTTGTGATGTTGCAGGGTTGTTGTGTGTTGTGTTGCAGGATTGTGTTGTGGTTGTTGTGTTGTGATGTTGCAGGATTGTGTTGTGGTTGTTGTGTTGTGATGTTGCAGGATTGTGTTGTGGTTGTTGTGTTGTGTTGCAGGATTGTGTTGTGGTAATGTTGTTGTGTTGTGATGTTGCAGGATTGTGATGTGGTTGTTGTGTTGTGGTTGTTGTGTTGTGTTGCAGGATTGTGTTGTGGTTGTTGTGTTGTGATGTTGCAGGATTGTGATGTGGTTGTTGTGTTTTGTTGTGTTGTTGTGTGTTGTGATTGTGATGTGGTTGTTGTGTTTTGTTGCAGTGCGGATTGTGTTGTGGTTGTTGTGTTGTGATTGTGTTGTGGTTGTTGTGTTTTGTTGCAGTATTGTGATGTGGTTGTTGTGTTGTGTTGCAGGATTGTGTTGTGGTTGTTGTGTTGTGATGTTGCAGGATTGTGTTGTGGTTGTTGTGTTGTGATGTTGCAGGATTGTGATGTGTTGTGTTGTGATGTTGCAGGGATGTGGTTGTTGTGTTGTGTTGTGTTGCAGGATTGTGTTGTGATGTTGCAGGAGGATTGTGATGTTGGTGTTGTGTTGTGATGTTGCAGGATTGTTATTGGTTGTGGTTGTTGTGTTGTGTTGTGTTGCAGGATTGTGTTGTGATGTTGCATTGTGATGTTGTTGTTGTGTTGTGTTGGTGTTGTGTTGTGAGTGGGTGTTGTGTTGTGTTGCAGGATTGTGTTGTGGTAATGATGTGTTGTGGTTGTTGTGTTGTGTTGTGTTGCACAGACTTGTGTTGTTGTGATTAGGGTGTGTTACAGATACAGGATGTTGTGACATGTTGCTCTTGTTCTCAGTGCATTATAGAGGTGTTATAAGGGTGTTATTACTGCTTTGTGTCACTTTTGTAACATCTGGACTGTGAGATGAAGCTGAAATCTTATTGTTACTGTAATGAAATAAAACTTACATACAGTGTAAAGTGAACAGGAAGTGGAGCTGCAAGATCTCTCATTACACACTCAGCTCAGACACAGGGATTATTGTGTGTGTGTGTGTGTGTGTGTGTGTGTGTGTGTGTGTGTGGTGTGGTTTATATATAACTACGCATCTACACCATAAATTTGTATTGCAAAGCTTCTTATCTGAAAGTCTCTCTAAAAAGTCACACACACACACACACACACACACCACACACACACACACACACACACACACACACACACACAGTGAGAAGAGGAGTGTGTGTATAGAGTGTGTTAGATAACGTTGCGATGGAGAAACTGCTATACTGAAATATAAAAGTGTCTGCACACAGACTAACTGTTTCTGGAACATTGTGGGCGTGGCCAAATGTAAACACACACAACGTCCACAACGTCCTCATTAAACACAGAGTCTGACAAAGGTTGTGGGAGGGACACAACCAGACAGACAGACAGACAGACAGACAGACAGACAGACAAAAGACAGAGGACTTGACATGCCAATATGACTGTGTTCAATCCAATAAAAAGGAAGCTGGTTAAGTCACATGACTTGTGCATTTCACACACACACAGGCACACACACACACACACACACACACACACACACACACACAGATCAATGACGTTGTAAAACAATGTGATTGATTATAAATTTATTTCTTTTCATCTCCATCATTCCATCCCATTTCTCTCGTTACCCCATTTCTCTTCTCTCTCTCTCTCTCTCTCTCTCTCTCTCTCTCTCTCTCAGTCTGTCTCGTCAGGTTTCTAATATGGCCGCCAGGTGGGCGGGCGTAGCAGCGGAGGTTGTTGCCATGGTGACCGTCCCTGACTCATTACAGTACTGCAGTGTTTGGGGGGTTGGGGAGTAAAAAGGGGGGAGGGTGAAAAATGAAATGTGTGATGGAGAAATGTGTTACACGGAGCGAGAGAGAGAGAGAGAGAGAGAGAGATTTGAGGAGAGAGAGAGAGAGAGAGAGAGATGAAAATGTGTCTCGGGGGTTGGGGGAGTCGTCCTTGGTGTCTGTCCACATTCGTGTGTGTGTGTGTGTGTGTGTGTGTGTGTGTGTTGGATTGTCTCTGAGTAAGTACAGTATGTACAACAAAATATATGTGTGTGTGTGTGTGTGTGTGTGTGTGTCCTCATTTCTAAATGTCACCATGCTGTGTGATGAGCCATTTCAAACAGCTTAGTGATGGCTTCCTTCACACACACACACACACACACACACACACACACACACACACACACACACACACACACACACACACAGCACAGAGCTAAAGACTTTGCAAGACACAGCAGCAAGCTACATTTCCCCTGCAGACTACGTCTCACCCCATTGGCTGTGTCTGACCACATGACTAACGGAACAGGAAGTGCTCCTGGTTCAGGTCTAGGTGTATTTATTTGTTTGTTTGTTTGTTTATTAGAACATGATGTATTTCACAGTGTATTTATTGATTATTAAAGGGACATCAGTCGAATCCTCAGAGCAGATTGCGAGTAGAACCCGTGGAGGAACCTTTTCCTGACACGCTGCTCCGAGGTCCTACATAAATAAATCCCCTATAAGGGTGTCCATTAGGGCCGTTAGAGTTGTGTGTAGATCTTTATAGCAGTGTTTACATCTCAAACAGCTCAAAGTACAAAACCTTCTTCTACAAAACCTGATCCATGGAAATACTAAAAAAACGCGTGTGTGTTGTGTGTGTGTGTTGTGTGTGTGTGTGTGTGTGTGGTGTGTGTGTGTGTTGAAAGATCTATTGGGATCTATTATTCCATCTGTTAAGGTGGAGTGTGAATCACTTGGAGATCAAACACATAAATCAAGGTCAGTGTGTGTGTGTGTGTGTGTGTGTGTACGTGTGTGTGTGTGTACGTGTGTGTATTCGGTTCTCTCCACATGTTTTATCCATGAGTTCCTCATTACTCCAGGGGTTTAGGAGACGGGGGGGGGGGGTTGGGTGTTAGAGGGGGACATTAGAGATATATAGAAGAACAGAGCAAGTGGGAGGAAGGTACATATGTACTGTGTGTGTGTGTGTGTGTGTGTGTGTGTGTGTGTGTGTGTGTGTGTCTGTGTGTGTGTGTGTGTGTGTGTGTGTGATCTGGTTTCTAATCCCAGGGTGAAGATGAGCCTTGAATCACACAGGTATTTTGCATCAAACAAGAATGACATCATCAGGAAGTGAGAAAACATGCACCACAACACACACACACACACACACACACACACACACACACACACACACACACACACGTGGGGGAAGGGACTGTACAGGTGTAGTGAAGTGACATGATAACTGTAAATCATGTGCAGGTGATTTCGATCGCACTGGTGTTTAAGGTGGAGTTTTAATGAACACTACTGAGGTTTAGGCCACGCCCACATTGGACTGCGTGATAAGTGGTGCTGATACACGAGTGTGTGTGTGTGTGTGTGTGTGTGTGTGTGTGTGTGTGTGTGCAGATGCCTCAATCAGAATGTTTAAGGACTTTTGGCATCTGTAAATAAATGATTATTTTAATGTTCAGGATCAGTGAACAGAAACAGTGCCAGCTCTCACCTGATTGGCCGATACAGCTGTCAATCATTATCTCCTGACTGCATCAGCACCTGCAAATATTAAACAAATAAAGAAACTCAAATATGTATTAAATATTTCTCATTTTATGGATGTTTGTATTTCTGCACATTAACATGATGACCTTAAAGACGTTTGTTTATCACACACACACACACACACACCACACACACACACACACACACACACTACACACACACACACACACACACTGCTTTACTCTCTACTGGGAAACCTGAACACTCAGAGCCAATCAGAGCAATTGATTGTCTTAAAAGTAAATAAATAAATAAATAACAACAGGAATAAAATAGTGATATTTATCTACAGGTAAAGTAAAAAATTATTTATTGTGTACAACTAAAATCTCAACGTCTCGTTCCTTTTTACCCAGAATTCCCTTCTGTGAGCCGCCGGTCGGCCTGCGAGTCGATTTTAATCACCGAGACGTAAATTCACACAGCCGACCAATCAGCACGCAGGGAACAGGAAAAGCCCCGCCTCCTGCCAGCTGGACCTATTGTTAAGTGGGTCATGGTTCAATAACTAATCACACACACACACACTCACACACACACACACACACACACACCTAAAGCCTGCATAATCATGTGTGTGTGTGTGTGTGTGTACACATTCACACATGATGCCGTTGCTGCACCTGCATAGTGATTACCCCGTCACACTGTCGCCCCTCCCCCCTCCCAGAGACTCTGTGCATAAATAAACGCGCCCTCGTGCAGCCGGGGAGGAGAGTCGTGTGGAGAGAGAAAAGTTTATTCAGATGTACAAGGAACATTGTGTTGCTGTTGATCACACCCTACAAAACACACACCCTACAACACACACATACACACAACATACACACACACCCTACAACACACACATACACACAACATACACACACACCCTACAACACACACATACACATAACACACACACACCCTACAACACACACACACACATACACACAACATACACACACACCTACACACAA
>JACRUU010000006.1:2509765-2524765 GCA_030449085.1 Kryptopterus vitreolus
TCAGTGAAGGTTCTGCTTTCTCACAAATTCAAGACATTTCAAGTCTGTTCTTTTTTTCTTTATTTATTACTCAATTCAATATTTACACACTGCACTATTTCCACCACACGGAGACAAAAACAACTAAAGATCTACAGGATTTATTCTTCGGATATTTGTTTGTGATTGTTTCTATTTTCTAACTGCTGTAAAGTAAATGTAGAGAATCGTTTACCTTTCTATCCTTCTTCAGTCTCTCCATGTTTTCAGAATAGTTCATGATCTCTGTATCCCGGATTTCACTTCTCATCAAAACTGAAACTTCTCCAATAAAACTCCAGAAAAGCTGCAGGTTCTGCTCCAGGTTCTGCTCCAGGTTCTGCTCCAGGTTCTGCTCCAGGTTCTGCTGCAGGTTCTGCTCCAGGTTCTGCTCTGATCACTGTCTTTGTGTTTTTGGTGAAGTGAAGTGAATCTCTGCTATTAATAGCCGTTCAAACCGGCCCTTCAAACCACGCCCACATCCGACCTCCTGACCAATCGGTGGTTATTCTAACTCGTGCTCTAACGCGCCACGTGATTGGCCAACCCACAAACAGTGACACTAAAAAGAGAAAGGAATACAAAGAAACCATTTCGATTAAAAAAATATAATATTCTGTAAAAATATAAATCATGTTATATTATATAATATTGTAACAATAAATACATTTTGTGTTTTTCTCCTTTAGGTTTGTTTACTCTGTTTTATTCACTTTTCTTGTTTTATTTTGCTTTGTAAGAGACTATATACTATATCACTAAATATTATATAGAATAATAAAAAAACACTATCGCATTTTAAACATATAACACATGAAAGTGAACATATTTAATATTCTTATCATTCTATTCTTCTCCTTTAACAACAACAACAACAACAACAACAACAACAATAATAATAATAATAATAATAATAATAATAATAATAATAATAATAAAGATTAGTTGATGATGAACACTATTTAATGTTTAATGTCACATCCTGAAACACTCGGCTCGTTTTGTTTTTTGGCACGCGCTCTCCGACACCCGGACTTCCGTGGGCACGTGTGTGTGTGCGTGTGTGTGTGTGGTTGTGTGTATGTGTGTGTGTGTGTGTGTGTGGTGTGTGTGTGGTGTGTGTGTGTGTGTGTGTGTGTCCACTGAGACAAAAGTTCAGAAGGAAAAAAACAACTTCACATCTCAGTCACTTCATATCGGATCTCGTGCGCCGCGCATTACTGATCACAGATCAGGCCTAAATGTATAACATTATAAACCCACATCAGCTTTACATCACACACACACACAACACACACCACACACACACACCACACACAACCTGCTTTATTACCCCGTCATTACGCGCGTCCCAGAAACCTTCCCACGTTCACACTCTGTTTATTTACAAATAAGAAAATGAATGTACACTTCCGGTGTAAATGTTTACATGTTTACATGACTTTAATCCTGGTGTTTTATTTTATTCTTGTCATGTTGATGACTTTTAGTATGGAGAGAAGATCAAAGCACAACGGCACGCGTTACAGAGCAGACTGCGCGCAGGTGTGACAGTGTGTGTGTGTGTGTGTGTGTGTGTGTGTGTGTGTGTGTCCACTAATCACGAGGCACGTGCGAACATCTCCGCCTAGAACAGCATTAACATGTAAACAACAAGAGAACAAACACCTAAACAAATAAACTCCGTGTTTTTCCTTTTTTTTCTCTCATTGTCTCCTTTTTATTTGTCGAATCGCTGTTTTTTGTGTAAAGTGTGATAATCCACGTACAAAGAGATTCCTGCGCGCGCTCACACGTCTGGGATCACAGGGAGCGCGTGCCACTTATATATGCAAATGAGGAGAAGGTAAACGCGCGCGGAACACAAAGCGTATTATCTGATGTTATATTAGATGATAATATATGATATTATATTGCGCAGCGCATGCGCAAAAACAAGGATAATTATGTAGAATAATGATCTGTAACAGGCACTACGTATGGTGTAACCGCGCGCGCGTGCGCGCGTGCGTGCGCGCGTGTGTGTGTGTGTGTGCGGTGTGTGTGTGTGTGTGTGGTGGGGAGAGGTGTTGGGTGTTGGATCGGACCCTCCCGTGCCGTCGTTCCCACGCGCACCAAAATCACCGCCGTTTGCTCGCCATAAATGTTGTAAAAGTGTGAAGTTAAGATTGTGTTTTTCCCACGAGGAAATCTATTTACTGTTTCAGGGGAAAATATGCTGAAGTTTTCACGTGTCTTAAATAAATATAAATATAAAATCTGTGTATTTCTTTTAGCCTGCAAAATAAATCAGTAGAACGTTTTTTTTTTTACGTTTATTTTGAATCACTCGCTACAACGTTTAACAATATAACTGATCTCAGGCCAGAATCTGCTGCACTGCAAATACGTCATCAACATTTATGTGTAGTGGAGTGTGTTGTATCGCGCGCCTGTGTGTGTGTGTGTGCGCGCGCTGTGATGGTGAACAAGTTTTTGTCTCACCAAGTTGAGAAAAATGGAATCCGTGAATGCGCTTTTTCCCAGGAGCTGAGTGTGTGAGGTGATGTGTCTGAGGTGTGTATGTGAGACTGAGGTGTGTGTGTGTGTGTGTGTGTGTGTGAGAGAGACTGAGGTGTGTGTGGTGAATGTACTTTAGCACGTAATAAAGCAGAGTTGGAGGTGTTTTAGTTCTCAGAGTGTGGAGGAGAGAACAAGGACATGAACACGTTCCCAGGGTAACACTGCATGAACACACCGCTATTCTCTCTCTGACACACACACACACACCACACACACACACACACACACACACACACACACACACACACACTTATAGTACTTATCCAGAGCGATTTACATACATCAGTTATAAAGACGAGCAAAGGAACCTTCAGTAGCAGTTTGGAGGGATTCTAAACCTTGGCCTTCCAATCTCTCTCTCTCTCACACACACACACACACACACACACACACACACACACTACAGTGCAGAAGAAATGGTTATTTTCTGGTGTTTGATGTTTTGTGTGGTGTGTGTGTGTTTGTGTGTGTGTGTGTGTGTGTGTGCGCGCGCGTGCCAGGCTGGGAAAGGGTCTGGTCTCGCGCCTCTGTCTTGAACATACGAGAATAAAAAGAAAAACAACAACAATAACACTCGTGTTTATTACCCGTTTGTCACCGTTAACGCGTTACTGCCTGCCGCGTTCCCACGCGCACTCACTGATAGTGAGGCAGATGCGCTCGCGCACACACAAACGCACAACACACACACACACACGCAGTGTGAAGAACAGCGCAACTATATGCAACAGTATAATGCTGGTATTGTATATGAGTCAGTAATTGTGTGTGTGTGTGTGTGTGTGTGTGTGTGTGTGTGTGTGTGTGTAAAAGAGCGGCGCGTGCTCACACCTTTGCAAAACAAGTGGCCTCGTGTCGGCTTCACACCTGAACACTCGGCACGCGCTTTACAGACGGCGCCTCACTGACTGCTGAAGGAAAACACCCGACTGTCTGTATGGAGGAGGAGAGGAGGTGATGTGAGGTGGAGGAGGAGGTGGAGGAGGATGGAGGAGGAGGATGTGGAGGTGGATGTGGAGGTGGAGAGGAGGAGGAGGAGGAGGAGAAGAGGAGGAGGTGAGGAGGAGGTGAGGAGGAGGAGGGGGAGGAGGAGGAGGAGGGGAGGTGGATGTGGAGGAGGAAGGTGGAGGTGGATGGAGTAAGGAGGAGGAGGAGGATGGAGGAGGTGGAGGAGGAGGAGGAGGAGGAGGAGGATGGAGGAGGATGAGGAAGGGGGAGGTGGAGGTGGAGGAGGTGGAGGAGGAGGAGGATGAGGAGGTGAGGAGGAGGTGGAGGAGGAGGTGAGGATGTGGAGGAGGAGGTGGATGTGGAGGGAGGTGGAGGTGGATGAGAAGAGAGGAAGGAGGAGGAAGAGGAGGAAGAGGAGGAGGAGGTGGAGGAACAGAGGTGGAGGTGTAGACGATAGCCAATGTCTCCGTTTTAACACGTGCACGCGCACACCGTTTGGCGTCTCATTCACACAAACACCTTTCTGATCCTGCACTCGGCGCGTGCCCTGGCAGTGTGGGAAAGGCGCGTGGGAACGACTCACACACACACCTGGAGATGTCTCACCTCCTGCAGCCCAAACAGGGCTGTTCCCAACGCAAACACTTCTTCTGCACACACACACACACACACACACACACACACACACACATCAGACGGAGGGAATCCGGATCTGTCCTGCGCATGTGGTGTGTTTATTAAAACACTTTTGAAATGAATCGTTATTTTTACTTTATATCACGTGACGTGACTGAGGGATTAGTGCGCGTTCAGGTGCACCACTGCGCTCCGTTTTGACCAGCAGGTGGCGCACGAAAGGTTTCATCCCCGGGGTTTCATCCCCGTTCCCATGACGGAGCTCCATCACCGTTTGTCTGTTTGCGACACGCGGCGGTGGTGTTAACGAGACGTGTTAAAACCATCACACGTGTGTGTGAGTGTGTGTGTGAGTGAGTGTGTGTGCTCTCACCGTTTAGCATACAGGTAACTTTCCCACGAGAACACACACACACATACACACACCCCCCCCCCACACACACACACCCCACCCCACACACACACGCGCGCGCCTTTTACATTCTCTCAATGTTTCATTATAAAACTATTCCCCTCTCCATGACCTCTGACCTCCAGCCTGGTGCGTTCATTCTGTGTGCTTTTACCTAAAAATACACCTATTAAAGCCGTGCAGGTGAGGTGAAGTGCGCATGCGTGGGAAGTGCGCGCTGAGAGGTGATGAAGTGCGCATGCGTGGGAAGTGCGCGCTGAGAGGTGATGATGTAATAAACCAGTGAGAAGAAATTTCATTCTTATGCGTTAATGATGAAGGTGTGTGTGAGGGAGAGCTCAGAGAGTGTGTTCCCACACTAACACCCTTATACACACACACACACACACACACACACACACACACAGAGTTCCTTTGATGCAGGACAATAATAATTATTAGAATAACATGAGAGTTTAAAATGAGAGAGATGATTATAAATGTTGTCTGTAGAGAATTTATACTTTATTAAATCGGTGTTTGTTATAACGTGATACACCTTCACCATTTATAGAAGAAGAAGGGAATAGCCTTTATTTATCACATAAACATTACTGCACAGTGAAATTGTTTCTCTGCATGTCCCAGGTTGAAGCATAGAGGGTTAAGGGCCTTGCTCAAGGGACCCAATGAGTGGCAGCTTGGCGATACCGGGACTCGAACCCCTGACCTTCTGATCAGTAACCCAGCGCAGCCTCCACATTTACACGAGAGTATTACACGAGAGAGCATGATGAGACGGTAAAAAAGGTAAGATAGTGAGAGGAGGAGAAGGAATAATGAGATATAAAAAGAGGAAATGAGATGTGAGATGAAGGGATGAGAAGATGGGATGAGAAGAAGAGGAGAAGGTGAGTTGGTAAATGAAGGAGTGTAGAAGGTCATTTGTAGGTCACAGTCTCTGACCTCATCAGTCCACTTCTGATGTTTCACTCAGTTAACTGTTATTATTGGTTTATTGGTTTATGAAGGTTCACACACACACACACACACACACAGTAAAAGAGATGCTGTATTTTGGGATGGAGACGCGTGGTGTGACGGTGTATACGTGTGTGTGTGTGTGTGTGTGTGTGTATTACACGTGGGTCGATGTGGTGTCGGTTGTGGAGGAGTGTGAGATTAGCGGACGTTATTCCCGCGGGAACGCACGAGCGTTTGTCCTCTGTGTGGCCGTTAAAACGCGTCACAATGCTAATGCTGTTCATGCGGCGAGGTGCGTACGCTCTCACCACGCTCGGTGCTTTCCCACGGAATCTCCATCCACTCCTCCACTCCACTCTATCTACTCCTCCACTCGACAAGACTACTCCATCCACGCCACTCCGCCACGCCTCCACACGCTGCCACTCCTCCACTCCACGCCACTCCACTCGAGACCCACGCCTCCACGCCGCCACGCCATCCACTCCACTCTATGCTACTCCTCCACTCCACTCGGCCACTCCACGCTAGACTCCTCACACTCCACGCCAGCCACTGCCTCCATCTACGCCACGCACGCCACGCCAGCACTGGCCACGCATCCACTCCATCTACTCCATCCACTCCACTCTCTATCTACTCCATCCACTCCACTACCACCAATCTACTCCATCCACTCCACGCGAGAGACGCCTCCACTAGCCTCCACTCCATCCACTCCACTCTATCTACTCCATCCACTCTTCCACTCCATCTACTCCATCCACTCCACTCTATCTACTCCTCCACTCCATCCACTCCTCGACTACCACCAATCCTCCACTCCATCTACTCCATCCACTCCACTCTATCTACTCCATCCACTCTTCCACTCCATCTACTCCATCCACTCCACTCTATCTACTCATTCACTCCATCCACTCCTCCACTACCACCAATCCTCCACTCCATCCACTCCACTCTATCTACTCCTCCACTCCTCCACTCCATCCACTCCACTCTAGCTACTCCTCCACTCCATCTACTCCATCCACTCTCCACTCCATCTACTCCATCCACTCTTCCACTCCATCTACTCCTCCACTCTTCCACTCCATCTACTCCATCCACTCCACTCTATCTACTCCTCCACTCCTCCACTCCATCTACTCCATCCACTCCACTCTATCTACTCCTCCACTCCTTCACTACACTCCATCTACTCCATCCACTCCACTCTATCTACTCCTCCACTCCATCCACTCCTCGACTACCACCAATCCTCCACTCCATCTACTCCATCCACTCCACTCCATCTACTCCATCCACTCCACTCTATCTACTCCTCCACTCCATCCACTCCATCTACTCCATCCACTCCTCCACTCCTCCACTCCATCCACTCCTCCACTCCAGCTTGCGTTCACACTGAGATCACACCGTTATACACATTATCACCTTCATAACAAAGTTTGGGATTTGTTTTATCGTTTAAAATGTAAAAAGAAGAAGAACAGATCACACCAGTGGGAGTTCTGATGGTAAGGAGGGATACACTCACCACGTTTTCCAATAAACAAAAAGAAAAGAATGAACATGTGCATTTAACATCACATCGCACATATAAGAACATTAACAAAGGAATAAAAAGTGACCGGGTGTTTGCGCATGCGTACTATGATGCAGGATCCAGCGCAAAAACATGAGCGCACTTAACACACAGGTGAGAAATCACACTTCCATCTCACACACACCTCCCACACACCTCCCACACATCACACACACCTCACACACATCACACACACCTCACACACATCACACACACGCCACTCTGCACATTTCTCACCGCTTTTATTTCTAGTTTTAGGACTGACGCATGCGCTCTGAGTGCTCGACCCGCGGAATCCCCCCCCCCCCACACACACACACAACCCCCTAAGTAATCATTCTACTCATGGGTTGTGTATTGTGTAGCGTCTCTGTCACACACACACACACACACACACACACACACACACACACACACACACACACACACGGCGCGCGCGCGTTCGTTCTGGAGAGCTGAAGGGTGTTTTGTTTTAGTCTCGCGCTCGCGGTGTGAGTGTGTTCGTTCTAGCACGTGTTAATGCGCGAGCGCCTCCGCGTTCCGTTCCCACGAGAACATTTTAAAGTCTGAGTTTAGTTGCGTAAAATCTCGCGCGCAATTCCGCGTTCCGCAAATCTCATGCGTTAAACGTCACTTTTCCCATTTCAGGAATTATAGATTAAATAAAACACGGAGAAAACAACAACAACAACAACAATCAGAAGCGATTCTTTCCTCAGATTATCAACAAATCGCCGATAATATAATATGATATATTCCATTAAAAGTCATAAACACAAACCCCTATATTTTTTCGGAGTGTGTGTGTGTGTGTGTGTGTGTGTGTGTGCGTGTGTGTGTGATGGGTCATGAACTCTCCGAGGAGGAGTGTGTTGGTGCAGGAGGTGTGATGGTTGTATCGCTGCAAAACGACTAAATGAGTCTCTGCATTCACACGGAGCAATAAACCAGTACAATTTGGCTCATAAAGACATAAGCAGCTTCTAAACGCATGAAGCGTTATAGCGTACAAATAAACACCAACAGCACAGATGAAGCTTCAGCAAAGAAAAAACAGCCAAATGTACATGAAAAAGTCAGGAATAAAACCTGCAGTCTGAGATGACGTCATGCTGGATTCCCTTCAGGGAGAGAAAATAAAGAATTTCAAAAGTCAAACAGAAACGCGGTTATTATTATTATTATTATCATTTTGAAAGAAAGTTTTATATAAACGTGTATTATTGAAGCCTCTTTTAAACTTTTACAAATAATTTGCATACGCTGCTGCGTATTTAAATGTTAGTCATTCATATATTTACCGCATGATGAAGTGACTCCTTAGAAATAAACATATAAATATATAATGTGCAGGTTTTTAACCTAATTATCAGTATTTTGGAGATTTGCATGAAAACATCTCCACAGTAGCACCTTTTCTCTTTTAGGCATAAAAATTCTTATCTGTAATGTATAATGAGATTTCTTTTCAGCAGTCCTGAGCACGATCTCGTAGGTGCCATTAACGCTACATCTCTAACACCTTCCTGACCAATCACAGCGAAGCACAAAGGGTTCGAGTTTCCACATAAATAAGACGCGGCGCTCCAGCGCAGCTCAAAACTCCTGCATTACGACACGGAAAAGTTCTGATTCTTACTCCGTTATTTTAAACTTTGATTTATTACAAAGTTCCGCTTTTTACGGAAAGGATATTATTTACTCCATGGGGACTCCGAAAATGTCCAGCCGCAGAACATCGAGAAGAGTGAGTCACTTTACTGCTGAGTTCCTTTTTCATTTATTCACTTTTATTAATGTCATGTTTTATTCCTGCAGTTTAATCAAGCTTCAAATATATTTGCAAATTTGTAAGATACGAAAAAATAATAGTGAGCAAATGTGGGATATGAAATAAAACTATAAAACAGATAATAAGGAAATTATTCAAGCCAAAATAAAAAAAATAAAATGTAAAGCCATATAACATAATTCTGACGTACTGACTGGTTTTGCAGGTTCTGAAGCCGGTGATTGAGAAGAAGAGAAGAGATCGGATTAATCAGAGATTAGATGAATTGAGAACTCTCCTCCTGGACAACACGCTGGACTCGGTACTGAGAGAAAACTCCACATTTATTCTCTCTTTATTTATTTATACATTTAAACACAGGAAAGGGTGAAGCAAAGAGCAAACATATATACACAACAAGTGTGTGTGTGTGTGTGTGTGTGTGTGTGTGTGTGTGATTTCTATTTTTGTTTATCTGTGCAAATAAGATACGTATATATTGTGTAAATCAGTGTAATTCTAATCTCAGCTGATTTAATAAGAAAGGTCATGAAAACAAGGATCATAAACAGGAAGTTAAAAACACGATGTTTTTCTCAAACCTGGTCATTATTTGAATGTAGTTTTCCACATTTGACGGTTGTTTACTTATAATCGGACGGTGTAACAGATGTCCGAGTCCGTGTCGGCAAGAAATCACCCCAAAAAACCGGAGTAAAACGGAGTAAATTCTGTCATTAAAACGACCACGTGATGAGAGCAGCTTTTTGTGGCCTGTTTGGTGAAAACTGAATGTAATACTGCAATTTCCTAAAAACATTTATAGTCATATTATGTGTTGATTTGTGCTGATTATTGATTTTTAAAAAGCGGCTCTTGATTTTCAACCCAAATTTCAATTGTATTTAATGCATTGATTCATATTCATTGATTTGTTTGTTTTTTTTTCTTTTTTTGGGACAGAGATTACAAAACCCGAAACTGGAGAAAGCTGAGATTTTGGAACTCACGGTGGAATACATCCGGAAAAAAGGCAAAAACACAAAAGAAAATGCTGGTAAAGTTTTTACATATTATATTATTCTAATAAATAACAGACTGATTTTATTCTCTTCATCCAAAACCTTATTTTACATTCATTTATAATGATTTATAATAATGAAAATAGTGATTTTTAAAAAAAATAATGTTATATTTTTGTAATTCTGATTGTGATCAAAAAGGACATTTTAAAATGAACATGTGATGTATAAATATATGTGTACACGTTATTTACTGCTTTGCTTTCTGAAATGTAATAATCAGATGCCAGAATCTAATTCACATTCTTTTTTTCCCCTCCTCCATTGTTTTTATCCATCTTCTCCTTCCCCAATACACACTCACACACTGTGTTATTTCTCTAACCTCAATTCATTCCTCTCTCTCTCTCTCTCTCTCTCTCTCCCTCATGTTTATAATCCCACCATTCCTTCTTCGGACGTTTTTGCTCCTCCACCATTTTCTCCTTTTTTTATTCTTCCATCTTCATGACACAAACAACTTTAATCTCATGAACTCACATCTCTTTCCTACTCTTCCTCGCACCTCGTTCTTCCTCCTCCCCCTTTCATTTTCTCTCCTCACACACATCAGCAGATTGCAGCAGAGATCCGGGTGACCGCGTCACCTCTGCGCAGCCGCCCGGGAGACCCCGCGTGCCCCTCGCCGGACTCCACCAAGGCCCTAACGTGGCTGGCTCCGCCCCCAGCAGCTCGCTGTACTCGGCCGGCTTCCAGGAGTGCATCTCGCGCCTGAGCAACTTCATCGAGTGCGTGGATCTGTCTCAGCGCGAGAACTTCATCCAGGGCCTCCGCCATCACCTGCAGTCGCACACCGATGCCCTTTCGCAGGTCAGAGGTCACGGCCAGGCTCACACGTGGGTCACGGGCGACCCGCGAGCGAGCACGGAGGCCTTCTCGTTCGCCAACGGGTTGTACCCCAATTCATTCGTCCTGCATCACCCGTATCCGTCTCCTCCGTACTCGCTGTCTCCTCCTCCCTCGCCATGCTACTCCTCCTCTTCTCCGACGTATCTCTCCGTCCCCTGCCACTTCCACTTCCCTACATCCGTCTCTCCTCTCTCCGACTCGTCCACGTCTTTCACTTCGTCCACTCCGGCGGTCTCGGCCAGCTTAGCGCCGGCGACTCAGGCCCCTCCGCGACCTCTGACCCCTCCCTCCATTTCGGCCCAGCGGACTCTGCGGCGTGAGCTCTTCCCGAGTCACACACACGGCATGTGGAGGCCGTGGTGAGCCCAAACACACACACAACACACACACACACACACACACACACACACACAGAGACGGAGGACTACTGGTGTAAACACACTCTGTCTGAGTGAATGATAAAGTATAAAAGGTCGTGTCTGACGGCGAGGAAACGACGTTTATATCCACCAAAAATCATTTCCTGCGTTTTCTAAAAGCTGATCTCTGTATTCTGTATTCTTTATACAAATCCTGTAAATATATTTATTTTTCTGTGTCTGTACAGCAATGTCAAATTATTCTACATTTCTTTACTTAATAAAAGCTCTAATTTTGTTACGTATCATTTAAAGCGACTGAATTTATTTCCATTTCTAAAAAATATAAAGATTTGTCACACACACACACACACACACACACACACACACACACACACACACACACACACACACACACACACACACACACAGAGGTTTTTTAAATCACGCGGAAGTGAAGAAATCTGGAAGTTAACGCGGAATAAACAGCGGAGTTAAATCCGGAGCGTTGGCGCCCCCTGCTGGACACAAAACTCACTACTGTTTATTTCTCCGACTCGATATATTAAATTGATGAACTCTGACTGTTTAATGACTTTAAAGGATAATCCGAGTTAGACTGAGTTATATCTGGATAAACACACCTCGAAGTATTATTGTACTTTTCAAATAAAATGTGTGTGCAAGTGTAAGTAATGCACATAAATAATCAACAGGAAAGGAATACAGTGTATAATGCAGGTTTACATTTGGCATTGGAATATTTGATAAAGAGGGTGTAGAGGAGATCCGGGAATCTCAGCAGCAGGATGATCATTATCATCTGCAGTCATTTACGGTCTGATCTGGTTGTTGAACAAATGAACACGTGACAGATCCAAACCGCAACATGAATCCAAACACCATCAGAACCATTATTCACCCCATTCTCAATATTACCTCTTATTCATGTTCACGCCCCCTGCTGGCCAATCAGAGGGCGACAAAAATCCCGTTAAAGGTCTGTTATAAACACGCTATGTGATGAAACCCATTTGTTATGTAAAAGCACCGTTTACACTGGAAACGAATTACACCACGACGGTGGGCGTGTTTATATATATATATATATATATATATATATATGAACACACACACACACACACACACACATGACAGGCTGACAGGGGGATCGTTTGATCACATGTGAATCACATGTGAATGTGAATCTGTTATTCAGTGTAGAAAGGACGATCACATGATGCACCGCAGAATAAACGCTATTTATTGTTTGATGATTATATTATATTGACTCGGTTGATCTAAAATGAGAATGTCATTAAATCCCGGTTAATCTCAGACCGACTCGAGAATTCCTCGGTTGATGTGATTGTGAGAATAACACAAACATTAATCACACCATCTGCAGAACCACGTGATGCTTTATTTATTATACTGTAAAACCCACAGTTATTTATTTATTTACCCCGAACCCCAAATTATATCAAATCTCATGCACAAGAGAGAGGAGAGACACCCCCCCATCCCCCCCCACACACACACACGCACCACCGGAACCCATAAATAAATATATAGTAAAATAAAACTACATTTCCCAGAATCCTGTTTAACTTCGTCCATTAAAACCAAACACGTACTTTTTGTATGAAGCGGATTTCATTAATATTTGGCTTTATTAAACACATTAAGGGTTTGTTCAGTAACCCTGAAGCGTTAAACAGAAAAACAATCAAACTGTATGTGTGTTTACAAATAAATAAGCTTTAAACCGCGATGCTTGTGTTTGTTTCTCTCCGGATTTCCTGACAGGCAGCGCAAAGACTAAACAACATGCACGGAACAAATAAAAACCGCTTTATGGAACCGAACAGTGTTTTCTGAAATGATCATCTTTTTCCGATGCAATTTAACAGATTTAACAGATTTAAATGGAATAATCTGTGACTTTTGGTGACTTTTGTTCAGGCACCTGCATAAAACCACTACATAACGAAAAGTAGGCCAGGCCCGCCCTATGAATGATCTGATTGGTGGAGAACACGCAGCTCGGCTGCCTATTGGCTGAGACGTGTGTTTGTTAGAGCGCGCAAGGACTCCGGGACTATATAAGGCGCAGGAAGTGGGGCCCGCCTCTCAGCTCGCGGGCGAAAGTTGAGTGTGAGGATTTTTAACGCCGAGTTTCATCATCATCATCATCATCATCAACAACAACAACAACAACAACAACAACAACAACAACATTAATAATCATAACATGGGGATAATGTTCTAATAATAATAACTATTCACACACAACAACCTCATTCCATAATTCGCTCGATAATTCAGGCCTCTAAAGGGGTGTGTCAGTTTAATCTTATTGTTTTTGTTGTTGTTTGTTGTTTGTTGTTTCCCTCCTGTGAGATGACGTTAGTTAGCCTCAGTGCTAACTGTGCTGCTGAGCGCTGAGACCGTCACCGGATCAAAGCTGCACCAGATTCATTTTCTTTATGGTAATTGCTTTATTTCCTCTTTTCCCGTCGCTGTGGAGACGCGCTGAGAGAAACCGGAGCTTTTATTTGTGGTGGTGGTGTTGTTGTTATTATTATTTTTATTGTTGTTGTTGTTGTTATTGATAGAGATCCTCCTCCTCGACGTGAGCTCGGTTTTTTGGGCGCTCATGAATTATTCATGAGCGTGAGGAGAATGTGACGCGTGGAGGGGGCGGGGTTTCACGCGGAGGCGGAGTCAAGCACGACCGGGAAATAAAGGTAACGACAAACAAACGTTTTTCACTCATGTTTTATTCATAAATTACATAAATAATCTTTAGTGAATGAAATTGGGTTAAAATGTTTAAATATTTAGTGAATGAAATTGGGTTAAAATGTTTAAATATTTACTGTGTGTTACTATGTATATATATATGTATATATATCTATATCTGAATAAATGTGTATATAAATAAAAGGCAGTGTTACTGTAGAGTGTGTAAACATTGTAAAGAAGTTCTCCTGCTGGTGTTTTTCAGATCATTCCGTGCTCGTTAGCTCGTTAGCGTCACTGCGCTGATTAGAAGATGATAGAAATGTCTGTAGAGAAAGAGAGCGTGGGAGCGAGCGAGCGATCGGCAGCGTACTTGTCTTTAACGCAGTGGCAGCCGGACCTTTCCGGAAACTGCGCTGCGAATCCTCGGGACTCGGCGGCGACGACGGCGACTCTCGGCGAGGAAAATGGCGACCCTGTCGAGGAGAACGGAAACAAGTCCGAGTCGGACTCTGTGACCCAAAATCAAGATGGCGTCCAGAACCCAAAACCCAACCAGCAGCGGCCGAACAAACGGCGGAGTACGATAAGCGGCGGCTTTAAGCATCCCGTGTTCGGGAAACGGCGTCGCCGGGCCAACTCCGAGAGCGAGTCCGTCCTGCCGACCAACTTCCTGCTGGGCGGGAACATTTTTGACCCGCTCAACCTCAACAGCTTAATGGACGAAGAGGTGAACCGGGCTTTAAACGCAGAGACGCCCAAATCCTCTCCGCTGCCACCTAAAAGCCGAGACCCGGTGGAGATCCTCATTCCCAGGGACATCACCGACCCTCTCAACCTCAACGGGTGCACCAGAGGGGACGCCGGCATCGTCCTAACTCCCTTTAAAAGCGGTGGAGGAAGGAGGAGACACCGGAACCGGCACCACGGAGGAATGGCGGTGAGGGGAGGCGTGGGAAGAGGAAGAGGAAGTGTAGGAGAACCTGAGAACATGGAGAGCATAGTGGGAGGTGATCCCGCAACCATGGAGGTCAACCAATCAGAAGGGGGTTTAGTGCCAAAATCGG
>JACRUU010000006.1:2529765-2534765 GCA_030449085.1 Kryptopterus vitreolus
TATATATATATATATATATATATATATATTATATATTCAAAACATAAACAATATTCTAGGCAGCTACAGCAGAATAAAACACGCAGTGTGTAATTAATAATACTTGCGTTATTGACTTTAATAACATTCTCTAATTATAAATCTCTAATTAAGTCTGAAACACGCGAAGCGACACGTGGTTAAATTGTTCCGGTTTTGGGTGTAAATGGGAAGTCGGTCATTATATTTTAGAATAATAATTAGCGTGATTTCCGGCGTCACCAGGACACATTTCATCACCGGGATATAGGATCTTATTTACACTCCTATTTTTATTTATTTATTTTTACATGTTTTTGTGATGACGTGAAAATGTGTGTGTGTGTGTGTGTGTGTGTGTGTGTCTTCACTCATCCCCAGGGAATGAGAATGTGTTCATCATTGTGAATTGCTTTTACTGCGCACGCATTACCATTACTCCCTGCGCTGTGGGGTGTGTGGTGTGTGTGTGTGTGTGTGTGTGTGTGTGTGTGAAGCGCTCTGAAGCACTCACAAACCCCCCCCCCCCCCCACCCACACACACACACACACACTCACACACACACACCCGGACATGGTACAGTCCACCTTTTTCTTAAAGCTGTAGTGTGGATGAGCTTCCGGTGCTTCTGCTGCTTTATTTAACATCACACTTCCTTCCCAGCGCCTCATTCTATCCCCTAAAGATCTCTCTCTCTCTCTCTCTCTCTCTCTCTCTCTCTTCTCTCTCTCTCTCTCCTTCTCTCTCTTTCTCTTTCTCTCTGTCCAGCTGTGTGATATTGGGACAGAGCCAGAGTTACACTAATGATAGAGGAACAGCAAAAAAAGGAGAAAATAAGTGTGTGATGAGAGACTCTATAAATACACTGAGAATGTCTCTCCATCTCTCTCTCTCTCTCTCTCTCTCTTTCTCTATCCTCCTTCACTCCAGCTCTCGCTCCGTATTTCCTTTCATATTAATTGGTCTCGTCCAATAGAGAAGCAGCCGGTACATGAAAACGAGTGTCTTCTCCCTGATTCCCTCTCTCTTTCTCTCTCTCTCTCTCTCTCTCTCTCTCTCTCTCTCTCTCACACACACACCCACACACACACACACACACACACACACACACCGAGTCTCTGCTGCTGTCAGCATCGGCTGCATGACTACAACCATCGCTATTGCCACGGCAACAACTGCACCATTGCTAAGGCAACAGCTGCAGAATGCCACGGCAACCAGAGCATCCCCTATCTCGTCTCTCTCTCTCTCTCTCTCACTCGTCCCTCCCACCTTTCTCTCTGCTAATGTTTGACATTCTGATCGTGGTGTATAAGTGACTTCTCTCTCTCTCTCTCTCTCTCTCTCTCTCTCTCTCTCTCTCCCCCTCCATATAATCTCTCGTCCAGCCCAACCACTCTCGGTCTTTCTTTCTTTCTTCCTTCCATCCTTCCTTTCCTTCACACATCTCTCCCCTCTGTTTATCCACCTCCATCCCCTCCTTTCATCCTTTCATCCCCTCTCGTCTCCATATCTCCCTTCCATCCATCTCTTCCTTCTCTGTTGCTCATTCTTTCTTTCTCTCTGTCTCTCTATTTAACAGAAGCACAAATCCCACCCTCTCTCTCTCTCTCTCTCTCTCTCTCTCTCTCTCTCTCTGTCCTCCCTCTGCTCTTCCTTTATGTTCTCCCTCCCTCCCTCCTTCCATCTTTCCTGTATTTCCCTCTCGGCTCCAGTCAGTCAAAAAAAGAGGCACACGGGAGAACTAAAGGGGGTACGGCAGAGAGAGAGAGCGAGTGTGAGAGAGAGAGGGAGAGAGAGAGAGGGAGTAGGAAGGGTAGGAAGGGCAGAGGGTAAAGGGGGGATTGGGGTGTTGGATTTGCCCCCACCTGGTTTCTCTCTACCATGGACTGCCTCTGCATCGTAACCACAAAGGTAAGAAAGCCGTCTGTCCATCTCTCCCTTTATGTGTCTATCTATCTATCTATCTATCTATCTATTGCTTTCTCCCTCTTTCTCTCATTCCACCGGTCAGATTGTAAGCGACATGTGAACGAAAGCACTGAATTTGGGGATACAGATACAGGTAGAGGAGTTCTTTCCTCCATCTGTGCTCTCTCTCTCTCTCTCTCTCTCTCTCTCCTCTCTCTCTCTCTCTCTCTATCTTCTCACTCTCTCGTTCCTGGTGTTGGCGGTTCGTCCTGAGCGTGAGAATACTGATGAAGTTCACACTGACATTTTCAGCCTTTCTCTCTCTCTTTCTTCCTCTTTCTCTCCAAGTGTTTCCACTGCTCGATCAACAGCATCGATCCTTTTTCCGATTCAAGACTTGATTCATCACTGATTGTGTGTGTGTGTGTGTGTGTGTGTGTGTGTGTGTTACATCAGTGTAAATGATCTGTACAGGTGACATACGTGAGTGTATGAATGTAAACGATGATATTGTACATATCTGTGTATCTTCTCTCTTTCCTCTCGGACTCAGCTCTGCTCACTGGATGTTCCTAAATGACTCGTTCTACCCAAACGACTCTTTCCCCGCCGCGACATCACACGCAGAGCAGAAATCAATCGTGACTTTTAATCATCTGTAAAATCATCTGTAAAGTCACAAACGTGGCGATCTGACCCTGCTGAGACTCCACACAGTGACACTGATTCACTCCGGCAGGTGATTCAAAAGAGTCAGAGAGTTGACTCATTGTTCCATCATGTGAACCACAGAGTCGACTCTCTGACACTGTTGAAACCCAGATTCTGCCCGGGTCCTCAAATGTACATTTATACTCCGTTATTTCATGGCATAAAAACTTCTAAAGGAAAATAAACTCTGTATCCGAAATGCAGGTGTCGTGACGAGATCGAATATGAATCGAATATGAATCGAATTCAAACTGAATTGAATCTGAATCTATTTCCCAGAATTCTCGTACATCTCCGTCCTGTCAGGAGTGTATGAAATGTTTCATTGGAGTCAGGCGAGTTCTCGCTGATGCTAGCATGACGTTATCCTAAAAGTAAAAAAGCCTGTTATAATAGCATTATTAAGGCGTTATTACCGTGTTATTACGGCGTTATTACGGCATTATTACCGTGTTATTACGGCATTATTACCGTGTTATTACGGCGTTATTACCGTGTTATTACGGCGTTATTACGGCGCTCTGCAGTGCAGCCGGCTCCACACCTTGACCTGCACCCTGATTAGCATTAGCATCTATCAGCATGGCCATAATGAGTTACAGCGCAGCAGAAATAATAACACTTCATAACCCAGCTATTAAAACTAATAATGCACCTTAACACATCTCACTCTGTGTGTGTGTGTGTGTGTGTGTGTGTGTGTGTGTGTGTGTGTGTGTGTGTGTGTGTGTTGTGTTTCTGGCAAAGTAGAAATGTATTTATTTCTCTTTCTACCCCAATTTTAGATTCACACTTCAGCAGAGACGAAATGAAACAGGAGGAATATGGTGTGTGTGTGTGTGTGTGTGTGTTGTGTGTGTGTGTGGTGTGTGTGGGTGTGTGTGTGTATGTGTGTGTGTGTGTAGAGGTAGAGAGAGAGAGAGAGAGAGGGAGAGAGAGAGAGAGGGAGGAGTGCGTGTGTTTGCGTAGGATGAGGCAGAATCGCTCATCTCTGGCTGAACACTGAGTAAACGCAAAGAAAGGAGAGGAGCGTAGGATTGGAGGACTGGAGGAGTATGTGCTGATACATAACAACCTCCTGTAGCTCTGCTGGGGTTCAGAGAGAGAGAGAGTGAGAGAGAGAGAGAGAGAGAGAGAGAGAGAGAGGGAGAGATAGAGAGAGAGAGAGAGGAGAGAGAGATGGAGAGAGAGAGAGACTGGAGATGGAGAGAGAGAGAGAGAGATTGAGAGAAATAGAGAGGAGCAATAGAGAGAGAGAGATGGAGAGAGAAGAGAGATTGAGATGGAGAGAGATAGAGCGAGATGAGAGAGGGAGATAGGCGAGTGGAGAGATCCGCGAGAGATGGGGAGAGATAGGAATGAGATAGATAATAAAATATGAATTTAACTCTGATTCATTAAATAAATTGTTTTTGTTTGTGTTTAGAATCACACGTTGTAAACAGGAGGGAAAAATAAACACAATCCCGTCCCGCTGTGTTACGGAGTAGTCGCCCGCGGTGACCTGCGTTTGGTGGTGTGTGTTGTGTGTGTGTGTGGTGTGTGTGTGTGTGTGGTGTGTTGTGTGTGTGATATATCTATATATATATATATGTATGTTGTGTGTGTGTGTGTGTGTGTGTGTGTATATATATATATATATATATATATAGATATGTGTGTGTGTGTGTGTGTGTGTGTGTGTGTGTGGTGTGTGCGTGCCCATGGTGACCTCTGATTGCAGCGAGTGTTAAACATGAGGGAGAGAGAATTCCCGTATAGCGCTCCGTGTCCTCTCCGTAAAACTCTGGAACTGTAAATAACAACTCTTATGATTTGACTTTTCATTTCTTATTTTTGTTAAAAATGTTTACTAATCATTATTAATACGACCCATAACAGATTAAATACAAACACCAACACAACTCTCCCCTTCAGTTCTACCTTTTATAGGAAAAAGTTTAGGAACCTCTGCTAAAACAATATACAATACTGTGTGTGTGTGGTGTGTGTGTGTGTGTGTGTGTGAGGGAGATTATAGATATATATATATATATATATATGACAGAAGGGAGAGAGTGGGATAGAGAGCAGAGAGAATATAGATAGATAGATAGATTGAGAATAAGTGATAGATACGAGAAGAGAGAGGGAGAGAGAGCTCGATAGATAGAGTGAG
The DNA here is from genome assembly GCA_030449085.1 of Kryptopterus vitreolus. Lineage (NCBI taxonomy): Eukaryota > Metazoa > Chordata > Actinopteri > Siluriformes > Siluridae > Kryptopterus > Kryptopterus vitreolus. The sequence continues at coordinate 2,534,565 of JACRUU010000006.1, forward strand.
CGAATAGATGGGTAGATAGATAGATAGATAGAACATAGAATAGAGTGAGAGAGAGAGCAGAGATCATAGATCGATTAGTATATAATAGAGAGTATAGAATAGCTAAGTGAGAGAGAGAGAGAGAGATAATAGATAGATAGATAGATAGATAATAAGTAGAGTGAGAAGGAGATAGATAGATAGTATAAGAATAGATAGCGT
>JACRUU010000006.1:2539765-2542265 GCA_030449085.1 Kryptopterus vitreolus
GGAATTCTCTTCACACGTACGACTTTAATAAACTAAATGGGTCGATTTGGTCTGACGTGTTAGCGTAGCATTAGCATGCTGTACGACTGAGGTGTGTGTTAGCGTATTAGCGTGTTAGCTAACTAGCGAAAATGCTAAATAAAAAATGTCGTCGCATTGAAACTGAAAACTGTGTGAAAAAAAAAACAGATTTTTTAAAATCCAAAGAAAAGAACAAATGAATGAAGGACAGATTGTTATGGAGTGGATGAACAGAACGGGACGGCGGGACTGTGTGTGTGGTGTGGGGTGTGTGTGTGTGTGTGTGTGTGTGTTGTGTGTGTGTGTCCAGACTGTAAAGCGTCTCCATGGATATATTACTGTTTTTCTTTATTTTTCAAGGTCTGCTCGTCTGTCAGAGTGAGAAAAGCTGGAGGAGGGGACACAGGAGGTCCTCTGTGTGTGTGTGTGTGTGTGTGTGTGTGTGTGTGTGTGTGTGTGTGTGTGTGTCCGAGAGTTCAGCCAAAATAGAAAAAGTACACAACGTTCCCCTTTTAGAAAGAGACAGTGGATTAGATCAGACTTGGTCTGGTGTGTGATGAACGTTATTACAGGTTTATAATCACAGCGTTATTAACAAAGCCTTCATAAAACATCTGTACACAAGATTAACACACATCTGCACAATCACCTTCACTATCACTCTACTCAAATATCACAACACAGAGGGGTGTGGAATACTGTAGTGTGTGGAAGTGGTATTGTAGTGTGTGGAATACTGTAGTGTGTGGAAGTGTGTGGAATACTGTAGTGTGTGGAATACTGAAGTGTGTGTAGTGTGTGGAATACTGAAGTGTGTGAAGTGTGTGGAATACTGAAGTGTGTGGAATACTGTAGTGTGTGAAGTGTGTGGAATATTGGAGTGTGTGGAATACTGAAGTGTGTGGAATACTGAATTGTGTGTAATACTGTGTGGAATACTGAAGTGTAGGGAATTGTGAAGTGTGTGGAATACTGTAGTGTGTGTAATACTGAAGTGTGTGTGGAATACTGAACTGTGTGGAATACTGTAGTGTGTGGAATATAGTGTGTGGAATACTGAGTGTGTGGAATATTGTAGTGTGTGGAATACTGAATATTAGTGTGTGGAATACTGTGGAAGTGTGTGGAATATTAGAGTGTGGAATATTAACTGTGGGAGTGTGTGGAATACTGTAGTGTGTGGAATATTGGAGTGTGTGGAATATTGGAGTGTGTGGAATATTGTAGTGTGTGGAATACTGTAGTGTGTGGAATATTGTAGTGTGTGGAATATTGGATTGTGTGGAATAGTGTTGGAATAGCGTGTGTGGAATAGTGTGTGGAATATTGTAGTGTGTGGAATACTGTAGTGTGTGGAATATTGTAGTGTGTGGAATACTGAAGTGTGTGGAATATTATTGTGTAGTGTGTGGAATATTGAATACTGAAGTGTGTGGAATACTGTAGTGTGTGGAAGTGTGTGGAATATTGTAGTGTGTGGAATACTGTAGTGTGTGGAATACTGTTGTAGTGTGTGGAATACTGTAGTGTGTGGAATATTGTAGTGTGTGGAATATAGTGTGTGAATATTGTAGTGTGTGGAATACTGAAGTGTGTGGAATATTGGAGTGTGTGGAATATTAGTGTGTGGAATATTGTAGTGTGTGGAATACTGTAGTGTGTGGAATATTTTGTAGTGTGTGGAATACTGTGGAATATTGGAGTGTGTGGAATATTAGTGTGTGGAACTGTGGAATATTGGAGTGTGTGGAATACTGTAGTGTGTGGAATATTGTGAGTGTGTGGAATACTGTAGTGTGTGGAATAGTGTTGGAATATTGGAGTGTGTGGAATACTGTAGTGTGTGGAATACTGAAGTGTGTGGAATACTGAAGTGTGTGGAATAGTGTGTGGAATAGTGTGTGGAATACTGTAGTGTGTGGAATATTGGAGTGTGTGGTAGTGTGTGGAATATTGTAGTGTGTGGAATACTGTAGTGTGTGGAATATTGTAGTGTGTGGAATACTGTAGTGTGTGGAATATTGTAGTGTGTGGAATACTGTAGTGTGTGGAATATTGTAGTGTGTGGAATACTGTAGTGTGTGGAATATTGTAGTGTGTGGAATACTGTAGTGTGTGGAATATTGTAGTGTGTGGAATACTGTAGTGTGTGGAATATTGTAGTGTGTGGAATACTGTAGTGTGTGGAAGTGTGTGGAATACTGTAGTGTGTGGAATACTGTAGTGTGTGGAATATTGTAGTGTGTGGAATACTGTAGTGTGTGGAATATTGTAGTGTGTGGAATATTGGAGTGTGTGGAAACTGTATTGTTGATATTGGAGTGTGTGGATTGTATGTGTGGAATACTGTAGTGTGTGGAATACTGAATATTGGAGTGTGTGGAATACTGTATTGTGTGGATTGGATTGTGTGGAATACTGTAGTGTGTGGAATACTGTAGTGTGTGGAATAGTGTGTGGAATATTGGAGTGTGTGGAA
>JACRUU010000006.1:2552265-2562265 GCA_030449085.1 Kryptopterus vitreolus
TCAACTCAAAACACATCCACACACAACATAAACAAACTAAATCACACACAACACAACACAACACTCAACATAACTCATCACTACACAACACATAAATAAACAACACAACACTCAACATAACTCATCACTACACAACACATAAATAAACAACACAACACTCACAACTAAACACATCACTACACCATCACACACAAAACAACACATCAACATAAATCACTACAACAACACGAAAAACAACACAACACTCAACATAACTCATCACTACACAACACATAAATAAACAACACAACACTCAACATAACTCATCACTACACAACACATAATGAACAACAGAACTCAACAACACAACACACAAACACACAACACAACACAACACAACACAACACAAACACAACTCAACAACTACACAAACAAAACACACACACACCACACACACACATAAACACTACACCACACAATACTCTACACAACACAAAGTTACTATACCCCACAATCACCACACAACACACACACACACACACACACACACACACAGCCGTGTCTCCCATCAAACCCCCGAACAGAACAAAAATAGAAATCAACTTGATGCATTTATTCACTAAATACGTTCTAAAACTCTCCATTGCTTTTATGTAACTCAGACCACACAAACACACAAAACACACAACACCACACACACACACACACACACACACACACACACACACACACACACACAATGGACCAATCAGAGGCCAGGATTCCAGTCCACCTCTGTAGAGATCCGCCCACGTGACGCGGCGGAGGGATTTGATGTAGATCTCTGTGGTGACGGAGAAGTGAATTCCAGGAAGCGACAGATTTTATATTTTATTTGTTTATTTGTTTTAAAAAGTTACATTTGTTTGTTTTCAAGTTTCTTCTTTTATCATCTGTTTTTTCTTATTATTCTTTATCTTTCTCTTCAAGCTGATGCTGGTTGCTTAGCAACCAAACTATCAAGGCCTGATTGTTGCCATGACGACGTGGCAGGGTATCATGGGTAGGAGAGATGGAGAATGGGAAGGACGGAGGAAAAGAACAGAGGGATTATAGATGAAGGTGTAGTTCTGATCTGCTGAAAGAGGAACGTGTGAAAGCGAGAGACAGACAGATAGAGAGGAGGAAAAGAGGGATGAGGTGTGTACTCGTCTCTCCTCATGTCCTCTTGTTGAAGTCGTCTCCTTGGTGTGTGTGTGTGTGGTGTGTGTGTGTGTGTGTGTGTGGTGTGTGTGTGTGTGTGAGAGAGAGATCCAGCCACTCCATCGTGTGTAGAGCACTAAACCATGAATCTTCTCCATCGTTTCTCTCCATCTTTCTCTCTCACACAGAGAGAGAGAGAGAGACACAAAGACAGAGAGAGACATAGAGACACAGAGAGAGAGACAGATAAATAGGGAAAGAAACAAATATAGGGAGAGACAGAGAAAACAGAGAGAGAGAGAGAGAGAGACGGAAAGAGAGACACCAATAAAGGCTGGCAGGTTGAGAGAGACAGACAGGAAGACACCTAGAAAGACAGACATACAATAGAAAAAATATAAATATATATATATGTATGTAGGGAGAGACAGATGTATAAAAGTGAGCAAGACAGACAGGTTGAAAAAGCAGACAGATAGAGAGAGACAGATATGAAGAATGTCAGACAGAAAGAAACAGACAGAGAGTGAGACAGAAAGTGCAGGGTAGACAGACAGACAGACAGACAGAGATATATAAAATGAGAAATAGAGACAGGATATAAACAGTGATCTGTATATAAACTATATATAATAGGAAGATAGTGTGGGTGAGTCTCTCTATCTTTCTCTCCCTCTCTCTCTCTATCTATCTCTCTCCCTCTCTCGCTCTCTCTCTTTCGTTTATGAGCAGACCGTGTGACTCACAGGCGTTTCACTCTGCCAGGATTCTTTCTGTCCTGATTAGTGCATTTAGACCTGGACCTCTCTCTCCCTCTCCCTCTCTCTGTCTCTCTCTCTCTCTCTATCTCTCTACCTCTCTCTCTCTCTCTCTCTCTCTCTCTCTCCTCTCTCTCCCTCTCTCTCCCCAACTCTCTCTTTCTCCCTCTCCCTCTCTCTCTCTCTCTCCCTGTCTCTCTCCCTCTCTCTCTCTCTCTCCCTCTCTCTCCCCAACTCTCTCTTTCTCCCTCCCCTCGTCTCCCTCTCAATCCTCTCTCTCTCTCACCCAACTTCTCTCTCTCCCTCTCTCTCTCCTCTCTCTCTCTCTCCCCCTCTCTCCTCTCTCTCTCTCTCTCTCTCTCCCTCCCTCTCCCTCTCTCTCTCTCTCTCTGTCTCTCTCTCTCTCTCTCTCTCCTCTACTCTCTCCTCTCCCTCTCTCTCTCTCTCTCTCCCTCTAGCCCTCTCTCTCTCTCTCTCTCTCACAATCTCTCTCTCCTCTCTCTCTCTCTCTCTCCCTCTCCTCTCTCTCCTCTCTCTCCATCATCCCTCTCCCCTCTCTCTCTCTCTCCCTCTCTCTCTCTCTCTCTCTCTCCCTCTCTCTCTCTCTCTCTCTCCCTCTCTCTCTCCCCAACTCTCTCTTTCTCTCTCTCCCTCTCCCTCTCTCTCTCTCTCCTCTCTCTCTCTCCCTCTCTCTCGCTCTCTCTCTCTCTCTCTCTCTCTCTCTCTCTCCCCCAAATTTCTCTCTCTCTCTCCCTCTCTCTCTCCTCTCCTCCCTTTCTCTCTCCCCCACTCTCTCTCCCTCTCTCTCCTCCCCTCTCTCTCTCTCTCTCTCCCCAACTCTTTCTCTCTCTTTCTCTCCCCAACTGTCTCTCTTTCCCTCTCTCTCTCCTTCTCTTTCCCTCTCTCTCTCTCTCTCTCTCTCTTCTCTCTCTCTCTCTCCTCTCTCTCCCTCTCTTCTCTCTCTCCCTCTCTCTCCCTCTCTCCTCAACTCAATCTCTCTCTTTCTCTCTCTCTCTTCTCTCTCTCTCCCCCCTTTTCCTTCCCCTCTCCTCCTTTCTCTCTCAATCCTTCTCTCTCTTTCCCCTTCTCTCTCTCTCTCCCCCCCAAATCTATCTCTCTCTCTCTCCTCCCTCTCCCTTTCTCTCTCTCTCTCTCTCTCTCCAACTCTCTGTCTCTCCCCTAACTCTCTCTCTCTCTCTCCTCTGTCTCTCTGTCTCTCTCTCTTTCCCCTTCTCTCTCTCGCTCTCTCTCCCTCCCCCTTTTCCTTCCTTCCCTCTCTCAAACCCCACCCCATGCATGTCCTTTATTCCTCATTTTATTTTATTTCATATTTACCTGTCACAGAAAGCCCCCCCCCCCCACCCTCCATCCTCCTCCTCCACCCCCCACTCTCACTCTCTCTCTCCTCATCCCTCACTCCTCTCCTCCGAGTGGCTGGGCTTTTTCTCGACTGCTCTTGCGTATGTGTCTCTGATGAAGGCTCGCACTAAACTGCCTTCGCTCTGCTCTTGCGTGGTACGTATGTTTTTCCTGTTCTCTAAGGAATCTCCATCCTTCTCTCTCTCTTTCTCTCTCTCTTTCTCTCCATCCATCTCTCTTTGTCTCTCTTTCTCTATCTCTCTGTTTTTCTTTGCGGTGTAGTCTCCAGGTTTTGGGTTGTTTATGTGAGATCAGACATCTTGTTGATTCTGCATGGAAATACAGATTGCGTACGCATGTGTGGTGTGTTGTGTGTGTGTGTGTGTGTGTGTGTGTGTGTGTGTGTGTGTGAAACATCTGGATGTTACTTGTCTATACTGTGATGGTGTAGTGTGTTATATACAGTGTGTTGTTATACAGATGCTACTATACTGTGTTATAGTGCTTTCGCATTTCCTTGGCTTTTATTACAGGGTGGAAAACATCTGCAGTGCGTGTGTGTGTGTGTGTGTGTGTGTGTGTGTGTGTGTGTGTGTGTGTGTGTGTGTGTGTGTGTGTTTTTGTGTGTGTGTGTGTGTTTGGTGTTTAGCATGAAGAGCAACTTCATGCACTTGTTGAATATGGATATGAGAGAGAGAGAGAGAGAGAGAGAGAAGACTGGAAAAGGTTATTTGAAGCAGGAAAGCAGGAGAGAGTGAGACAAATGGATAGATAAATAGACAGAGAGAGAGAGAGAGAGAGAGAAAGTGTAATGAAGGAAGAGATGACAGACAGATCTCTCTGTCTGTCTGCCTCCCTCTCTCTTTATCTCTCTGTCTCTCTCCCTCTCTGTGTTTCTCTCTCTCTCTCTGTCTCTCTCTCTCTCCCTCTGTCTCTCTCTCTGTCTCTGTTTCTCTCTCTCTCTCTCCCTCTGTTTCTCTTTCTTTCTGTCTCTCTCTCCTTCCATTAGTGTTTTATTGCGCATTACTGTATAATTCAGTGACATCCTTCCTGTTAACATCAGACAGGGTCAAAGGTCAGTAAGAGGGTTAATCCCTATGTGTGTGTGTGTGTGTGTGTGTGTGTGTGTGTGTGTGTGTGTGTTTGTGTGTGTGTGTGTGTGTATGTGTGTGTGTGTGTGTGTGTGTGTGTGTGTGTGTGTGTGAATTTTTGCTAAGTCATACCCCGCTGTCGTTATGAAGCAGCAGCTTTATGATCTCTCCGTCTGCTGCTCCGCCCCAAAGTGTGTGTTTGTTTGTGTGTGTTTGTTTGTGTGTGTGTGTGTGTGTGTGTGTGTGTGTGTGTGTGTGTGTGTGTGTGTGTGTGTGTGTGCACGCTCAATATAATAGATTAGCAACACTAGCTAACACTAGCTTGTGAGTAAACAGTTGTTGGTATTGAACGTTACAGCATTTACGCATAATTATTGCATTTACGCTCATTTGCATAATTTCTGGGAATTATTTTGGAAAATAATTTTCCATGATGGGATTTTTGGGAACACCAGAGCTGATGTGGGCGGAGTTTATCTTCCGAATAAACACAATAAGACTTTTATTTTTGTGGTGCTACAAAAGTGATGTTTTGTGACGAAGTGACGAAGCGTTTGTTTATTTATTGTTTATTTTGATGTGTTTGTGGTCAGTCGTTTCTCCACAGATTAAACACCGACTCAATCACTAGAGATGCATTTATAAACAATTTATACACAGTAAACATCAACTCTCTTTTCACAAACTTTATAACCTTTATATCTCTATAAAACTGCTTTTAAATTTTAAAAGTGTTTATTAAAAGTGTTACACGAATTAAAGTCAATTTAAATAAACAAGTTTTAGGGAGAAACTAAAAAAGGTTTTATTTTGTATTAGGATATGTGCAGTGGATTTTGTTTATGTTTATTAAAATGAGATTCAGGGATTTTTGTAAATTTGTTATGTTTTATTTTTATTTTATTGGGCAAATTTCTAATTTTAGGTGTTTGGACTTTTACATCATTACACTGATCTCATTAATGTTTGTTAAATTAGATAAAGTTTAGTTTTTTGTTAAAAAAGTTATTTAATGTTTAATGTTATTAGTATTTATACTGATACTGATGATAAGAAGACAATAAATAAATATAAACATAAATATAAACAGGATTATAAAAAAATGAATGAGTACATTTTGATCAATTATATATATATATATATATATAATTAAATATATAAAATATCAGTAAATATATATATCATTAATATGTAATTAAAGTAATGTCTTTAATGAATGTATTTTGTTTGTTTGTTTATTTGTTTAATTATTTGCTCATTTTCAAAACATTTTTGAATTCTCCAAATTGGAGATGAAAAAGCAGCTAAATAAATATAATGTAAATATGAATCGATAACATTTCTATTATAAATATTTGGTCATTATTTTGTAGTGGAATTGTGGAGGGAACGCGAATGTGAGACTCGGCATGCCCACACACACACACACACACACACACACACACACACACACACACACACAAACTTATGTATGTAGGACAACATACTTATTTATGACTGTACAGTGTGTGTGGTGTGTGTGTGTGTGTGTGTGTGTGTGTGTTGTAACACTCGTGCACCACTGGTGAGTGGTTAGGGAATCCCCGCCCCTGCAGATGTAACTATGGAAACGGAGCGGGTGGGAGTCTCTCCATCCATCTCTCACTTTAACCTGAGAGCTGAGGAATGATCTGTCCTGCTGCAGTGCATCATGGGATATCTATCTATTTATCTATCTATCTATCTATATATCTATATATCTATATATATATATATATATGTGTGTGTGTGTGTGTGTGTGTGTGTGTGTGTGTGTGTGTGTGTGTGTGTGTGTGTGTTGTGTGTGTATGTGAGAGAGAGAGAGACTTTAAGAGACAATGAAACAGAGAGACCAGAGTAAAACAGAGATACAGAGAGACAGTGAGACAGAGAGACAATGAGACAGAGAGACAGAGAACAGAGAGACAATGAGACAGAGAGACAGTGATACAGAGAGACAAAGAGACAGTGACAGAGACAGACAGTGATAGAGAGAGACAGAGAGACAGTGATACAGTGATACAGTGAAGACAGTGAGACAGATGAGACAGTGAGTGAGTGAGACAGTGAGACAGAGAGACAGTGAGACAGAGGAGACAGTGAGACAGTGAGAGACAGAGAGACAGTGAGACAGTGAGACATTGAGACAGAGAGACTGTGATACAGGGAGACAGTGATACAGTCAGACAGTGAGACAGTGAGACAGTGAGACAGTGATACAGTGAGACAGTGAGACAGTGAGACAGACAGTGAGACAGTGAGACAGACAGAGACAGAGAGAGACAGTGAGACAGAGAGACAGTGAGAGAGACAGTGAGACAGTGAGACAGTGAGACAGTGAGACAGAGAGACAGTGAGACAGTGAGACAGTGAGACAGTGAGACAGAGAGACAGTGAGACAGTGAGACAGAGAGACAGTGTTATAACATGTTTGATAATAAGATTTCTTTTCTCTTATATGGATGAAGCTCACTGAACTGAATTGAAAGAGAATGAGGGAGTTATTGTGTATGTGTGTGTGTGTGTGTGTGTGTGTGTGTGAGTGTGTGTGTGTGTGTGAGTGTGTGTGTGTGTGTGTGTGGTGTGTGTGTGTGTGTATGAGTGGTTTCTCACATTTACCGCACTACATCTTTGATCTCATATCCATGGAAACCATGTGGTCATCTTTTTACCCATAAAACCCTTGAATACGGGAACCCACGCTTGCACACACACCACACACACACACACACACACTCACACACACACACACACACACACACACACACACACACACACACACACACCTCCCACCACTTCCGCCATCCTCACACTCCAAACATGGCCTCTGACGACACCTACTGATCTCACACTGTCACTGTCTTCACCTATCAGGACACACACACACACACACACACACACACTCACAAACACTCACAAACACACACAAACACACACACACACACAACACACACTCACACACTCACACACAGGAGTAAAAAACTCACATCAGGAGAAAAGGAGGGACGGAAGGAGAAGAAACACACCACTTTCAGCACCATCATAATCACCACCATTACCATCATCACCACCTTCACCACCACCCCCACCACACCACCACCACCACCAACCACCAGCATCTTCATCACCACCATTACCACCACCACCATCCACCATCACCATCATCACCACCATCATCTTCACCACCATCACCATCACCATCACCATCATCTTCACCACCAATAACACCATCATCATCATCATCACACATCACCATCACCATCATCACCACCACAATCACCATCACCACCGCCACCACCATGAAGGTCACCACCACCAAACCACCACCACCACCATCACCATCACCACCATACCATCATCACCACCACCATCACCAGCACCACCATTAACAGCATCACCATCTTCAATCACCACCACCACCACCATCATCATCACCACATGGCACCATCATTATCACCACCACCAGCACCACCATTACCACCATTACCACCACCCCAGCATCATCATCCACCACCACCACCACCATCACCACCCAGGACCACCACCACACCATACCACCACCATACCACCACCTTCACCACCATCACCACCATCACCACCATTACCACCACCATCACCATCATCATCACCACCATTACCACCACCATCACCACCATCACCACCATCACCATCACCACCATCACCACCACCACCACCACCACCATCCATCATCACACCATCACACCACACACCACCAGGCTCGACCACCACCACCAGAAGCAGCACCACCACCACCACCACCACCACCACATCAGCAGCATCACCACGCACCACCACCACCACCACCACCACCACCATCATCACCACCACCATCCACCACATCACCACCACACCATGCACCACCACCATCATCACCACCACCATCACCACCACCATCACCACCATCATCATCACCACCATTACCACCACCACCACCATCATCATCACCACCATTACCACCCCCACTTCACCATTCATCATTCCACCACACCACCATCATCCCACCACACCACCATCATCACCACCATCACCACCACCACCATCACCATTCACCATCATCATCATACCACTCATCACCACCATTACACCACCCACCATTCACCACCACCACCACCATCATCATCACCATCATCATCATCACCATCGTCATGCTCTGGCATTGTTTAGCATGTGTGTTCTCTCTCACGTCACTTCCATATGAAACGCTGACGTCACTGAAGACGTGGGGAGTCTCACACTGCAGTCAGTCCTGATATGAATACACAATGGCGAGTCTCTCTCTCTCCGTCTCTCTCTCGCTCTCTCTCTCTCTCTCTCTCTCTCTCTCTTGTTCACACACATGCGTGGTTACACGGTTGTTATGGTAACCGCAGGCCTCCATTCAGAGGTGTTTGAGGAAGCGGAAGTCTGAAACAGAGTTAAATAATCAGATCTCACACTGAAATGTGTTGATACATTTATTAATACATTTATACACAACGTTCTTCTCGCTCATTTCCTCATTATAACGCTGTTCTGCCGCGTCCTGCACCATGACGTTATCCAGCAGCAGATCCATTTCTGTCCTGTCCCACAGACGCTCTCCACCCTCATTATCTTCACACCATCCCTAAACCTTCCCCTCTATGAGTGGTTATAACTGCAGGGGCTCTTTCACACTGTTTGAATCCACATGAACACCAGGATGAACCAGGATCTCCTGGTTAGCCATCAGGACCATCACAAAACCCCAATCATCACACCATATTGTGGTGTCCACTGTGGGAGCTCTGGATGGTGGATGGAGGTCTGGAGAGATCGCTCAGCAGAGCCTGGTCATTTCTCCTGCTGATCTCACAGGATCTTCCACAGCAGCACAACTAAACCCTGCATAACAGGAGAAACCCTTCTGCTCTGGAGACCTTAACGTCTAGACATCACCGTCTGTCAAAACAACTCCAAGTGTCTGCTTCCAGACCTGACCTTTCACCTGGTGCCTGATAAACCCCACCCTTTTACAGGTGCCATGGTAACGATACCATCAACGTTATTCACTTCCCCTAGCAATCAGTTTAATGGAATGGTTTTGTGTGTGTGTGTGTGTGTGTGTGTGTGTGTGTGTGTGTGTGTGTGAGAGAACTCTAAATGGAAATATAAGAATACACTCACATTATATTTTAAATAATGTCTGTGGTTATGATTCTGAATATATTTACATAATTTCTGCATAAATTGCCATATATTTTACATGAATGACTATAAGCAGTTACATTTTATTCTATATTTATTATTTAATCTATTCTTAAATACAGATCACGTATGAGCCAAGTTAATAATATAATATAATATAATAACACTCCCTTAACAAAAACGAATAATAAAATCTACAGGAAAATATATTGTTTTTGACACATTCGCGTATATACAATAGAATTTCCTTGTTGTTGTTGTTATTATTATTGCTGACTTCAGCACCTTTCATGTGTATTATAAGCCTGAAAGATTGTGTAAAAAGGTAAAGAAAAAAAGATAGAGAGAATTAGGAACGATAAAGAGGTCACGTGGTTTTTTTGTTGTTTTTTTAAGTTCAGCACCATGGACAGCGACGCTTCATCA
>JACRUU010000006.1:2574765-2584765 GCA_030449085.1 Kryptopterus vitreolus
TGTATTCTGTCTGTGTCAGATGAAGGTCACGTGAGGTCATGTGTTAGACAGCAGGGAAGACCATCACACACACACACACACACACACACACACACACACACACACTATAATCTCCAACAGGAGGTTTAGACAGTGAGATCCCCGTCGCCGTGGCAACCATGTGGCTGCCCTTGACATTTGGGGAATGTTTGAAGTAGGAGGACAAAAAAAAACATGAGAGGCTTTCTGAAACACACACACACACACACACACACACACACACACACACACACACACACACACTTCAGCCTGGTTGTTTAAGGGCAGGAGCTGTGATTGCCTTGGTTGTTCCTGTATGAGTGTAAATAGACGACACACCCAGTCCGTAGCGGGAAAAAAACGTGATCATGTGACCAGGGTCACTTACGTGTTGTTGCACTAGGTAAATGTGTGTACAGTACTGCCCCCTAGTGTCCTGTAGAACACACACTTTGATTGATGGCTAGAAAAAAAATCAATCAAATACAGAAAACCAATCAAATACAGTCTATATTATTTGTAGCCACACCCATTTTACAGGACACACCCCTGCACAACCCCTCTCTCTCTCTCTCTCTCTCTCTCTCTCCATCAGTGCATGCGATCTGGGACTTAAATCTGAGAACACAAACACACACAAAACACACACACACACACACACACACACACACACACACACACACACACACACTGTTCCTGTTCTTTTGGAGCTCGGGGGAAATTCGGCAGCTTTTCTTACACAATATATCTCTAATTACTGTGTTAGAAAGTGCAGCTCGTTCTCCTTCTCCCTCTCTCTCTCTACCTCTCTCTCTCTCTCTCTTCCTCTCTCTCTCTATACCTCTCTCTCTCTATCGTCTTCTTCTTCTTCTTCTCTACCTTCTTTCTCTCTCCTCTTTCTCTCTCTCTATCTCTCTCTGCCTCTCTCTCTTCTCTCTCTCTCTCTCTCTCCTTCTCTCTTCCTCTCTCTCTCTCTTCTCTCTCTCTCTCTCTTTCTCTCCACTGAATGTTAAAAGTTGCTCCCTGCGGCTCTGAAGTAATTACAGGCCGGGAATCTGCAGGGAATGAGGGATGAGCCGAGACAACACAATGAAGTGTGTGTGTGTGTGTGTGTGTGTGTGTGTGTATGTATGTGTGTGTGTCTGTGTCTGTGTGTGTGTGTGTCCAGTCCTGGCTCTGATTCTTTATTCATATTACACTAAAGTGCAAACTCAGCTCTACAAAGCCCCGAGTTGCTGCGAGCTACTTTCATGCTAATTCAACACATTACAATTAACATCTGTGTACAGTTTCAAACGCATGTCCACAGGAAGTCCGACCATATATGGAAATGAGAACAAGGTGTGGCTTAAACAATCACTGAAGCCATATATGGAAATGAGTGGGAGTGTATTGTGTCCATATATGGAGATAAATTTGGGTGTAAGTGGGCGTGTCTCGGATTCTGGTATATACAAATGAGATTGGGTGTAAGTGGGCGTGTCTTGGATTCTGAATATGGAAATGAGATTGGGTGTAAGTGGGCGTGTCTCGGATTCAGAATATGCAAATGAGATTGGGTGTAAGTGGGCGTGTCTCTGATTCAGAATATGGAAATGAGATTGGGTGTAAGTGGGCGTGTCTCGGATTCAGAATATGGAAATGAGATTGGTTGTAAGTGGGCGTGTCTCAGATTCAGAATATGCAAATGAGATCAGCACTGATTGAGCTGATAAAAAGTAAACAAAATTTCTAAAATATAAATAAAAACAATATATAAATATAAAAAAAAATTAACCTGGGCCCTTATATGCAAATGAGATCAGCTGTGAATAGGGGTGTGTTTGAGTCCATATATGGTGACTAATCTCATCACGGTCTGAATCGTAGACACGACCATTTATCTCATATAATGGCTCAAAGACACGCCCATCTTTCTCAGGTACAGACACGCCCACTTTACTACTTATTTCGAGTGACAGAAAGATGATAACAGCAAGAAGAGAGAGAGAGAGAGAGAGAAGGATAATATAGTTTTATTAAAGTGAGTGGAGTGACAGTGCTTTATATATCTCTCTCCCTCACACACACACACACACACACACACACACACACACACACACACACACACACACACAGAAACCCCTACAGCTACTTATTCCTGCTGTCACGTCTCTTCTCTTCCTCCTTTCCTCACTACAGAGAGACAGGAAGAGAAAAAAGATATGAAATAAGTAGATAGTGTTTTGAAAAAGAGGCGGGGCTTTGGGGGGTAAATGGGCGTGGTCTGGATTTTATTACTTTATAATTCCATTAGCAGTACAGAATAACAACTAAAGATGTTCCCCCAGAAAACCAAAGAGGTTTCCATTAAATCAGATCTGAATGTGTGTGTGTGTGTGTGTGTGTGTGTGTGTGTGTGTGTGTGTGTGTGTGTGAGATTCTCTCCGGTTGCCATAGTGATCTGATTCAGTTTTATTCCACCAGCTTGCGGTGGTTCTGCATGGACGTAAAGCCAGAGTAAATGTTTATGAGTAACATTCTCTCAACTTTTACATCACACACACACACACACACGCCCGTGCACACACACACACACACACACACAAACACACATGCTGCGTGCACACACACACGTACACACATGCTCGTGCACACACACACATGCAGACATTTAATGACAAGAATTGAGGAATAATCCACAGACACCTATCTATATATCTTCTATCTATCTATCTATCTATCTATCTATCTATCTATCTATCTATCTATCTATCTTATCGATATATCTAGCTATCTTATCTATCTATCGATTATTATCTATCTATCTATCTTTCCATCTCTTTCTTTTTCTCATTCCAGACCTTTTCATCCCCCCTTACTTTCTCTCTTACTCTCTTGTGCCCTCCCTCTGGTATCTGGTGTTGTGTGGGTGTGTGTGTGTGGTGTGTGTGTGTGTGTGTGAGTGTGCGTGCTCTTCTCATTCCCTGAGTCGCGCTCTGTCTCTTCGCCTCTCCACATCTCTCCCTCGTTCTCTCAGCATGTTTGTGTCAGTTTGGTACGCAAAGAAAATGGGTCGCCGCTTCATCAACAACGTCCGTAAAAGCAAATTTCAACGGCAGCAGCACACCATGGTGAGAGCCGGCGTGTGTGTGTGTGTGTGTGTGTGTGTGTGTGTGTGTGTGTGTGTGTGTGATATGCAGTTTTCAGAGTAATATCGTTGTCCCGTATGATTCTTATAGATGGTAGATAATCTGTATTTGAACATTTCTCAGTGTAAACTGGTCTCGGTACAGAAGGAGATCTTTGTGAGGTCTTTTGTTTTTTTGAGGGATTTGATGTAAATAAACGTGTTTATATTTACAGAACGAATGGAAGGAAACGGACTAATGAGCTGTGATTGTTAATAATACGTAACATCGTTAATGATGCTGTGATTGTTAATAATGACGTAACATCGTTAATGATGTTGTGATTGTTAATAATGACGTAACATCGTTAATGATGTTGTGATTGTTAATAATGACGTAACATCGTTAATGATGTTGTGATTGTTAATAATGACGTAACATCGTTAATGATGCTGTGATGATGACGCTGTGATTGTTAATAATGACGTAACATCGTTAACGATGTTGTTAATGATTGTTAATAATGACGTAACATCGTTAACGATGTTGTGATTGTTAATAATGACGTAACATCGTTAACGATGTTGTGATTGTTAATAATGACGTAACATCGTTAATGATGCGATGATTGTTAATAATGACGTAACATGTTATGTTGTGATTGTTAAGAATGACGTAACATCGATGTTGTGATTGTTAAGAATGACGTAATCGTTAACGATGTTGTGATTGTTAATAATGACGTAACATCGTTAATGATGTTGTGATTGTTAATAATGACGTAACATCGTTAATGATGCTGTGATTGTTAATAATGACGTAACATCGTTAATGATGTTGTGATTGTTAATAATGACGTAACATCGTTAATGATGTTGTGATTGTTAATAATGACGTAACATCGTTAATGATGTTGTGATTGTTAATAATGACGTAACATCGTTAATGATGTTGAGTTTGAGGTGAAATCCACAAATACTAATCATCCTCTTACTGCACCAGGAGACAGCAAATATAATCCTCAACACCAGGAGACAGCAAATACTGTAATCCTCACTCTTTCACATCCGACTCTTTCACTGTGCTGACTCTTTCTGTACTGACTCTTTCACTGTGCTGACTCTTTCACTGTACTGACTCTTTCACTGTACTGACTCTTTCACTGTTCGTACTGACTCTTTCACTGTGCTGACTCTTTCACTGTACTGACTCTTTCTGTACTGACTCTTTCTGCTGACTCTTTCACTGTACTGACTCTTTCACTGTACTGACTCTTTCACTGTACTGACTCTTTCACTGTTCGGACTCTTTCACTGTGCTGACTATTTCACTGTGCTGACTCTTTCACTGTGCTGAATCTTTCACTGTACTGACTCTTTCACTGTACTGACTCTTGACTCTTTCACTGTAGCTTCTCCTTTATTGTAGTGACTCTTTCACTGTAGCTTCTCCTTTATTGTAGTGACTCTTTAACTGCAATTACTCTTTCATTGCAGCGTCTACATTGACTCCGTCATTGTAGTCACTCTGTTACTGTGGTGACTCCTTCACTGTAATGTAATGTATTTCTCTTTCACATGTTGACTCATCACTGTAACGACTCCTTAACTGTATTGACTCTTTTGCCGTAATGACTCCTGACTCACGTTTTTCAATGCAGTGACTCCTTTGCCTTCTTGACTCTTTCACTGTAGTTCTGGGACTCCTTCACTGTAGTGACTCATTTCTCTGTGATGACTCCATTAACGAATTGACTCCTTCACTGTAGTGACTCATTTCTCTGTGATGACTCCTTTAACGAATTGTCTCCTTCACTGTAGTGACTCATTTCTCTATGATGACTCCTTTAACGAATTGTCTCCTTCACTGTAGTGACTCATTTCTCTATGATGACTCCTTTAACGAATTGACTCCTTCACTGTAGTGACTCATTTCTCTATGATGACTCCTTTAACAAATTGACTCCTTCACAGTAGTGACTCATTTCTCTGTGATGACTCCTTTAACGAATTGACTCCTTCACAGTAGTGACTCATTTCTCTGTGATGACTCCTTTAACGAATTGACTCCTTCACTGTAGTGGCTAATTTCTCTGTGATGACTCCTTTAACGAATTGACTCCTTCACTGTACTGATTCATTTCTCTGTGATGACTCCTTTAACGAATTGACTCCTTCACTGTACTCCTTCACTGTACTGACTCATTTCTCTGTGATGACTCCTTTAACGAATTGACTCCTTCACTGTAGTGGCTCATTTCTCTGTGATGACTCCTTTAACGAATTGACTCCTTCACTGTAGTGGCTCATTTCTCTGTGATGACTCCTTCAGTGAATTGACTCCTTCAGTTGCACCGTTATGACTCCTCCATTGTAATGACTCCTTCATTTTAGTAACTTGTAAGTTAATTGTGTTGAGAAACGCTGAATGAGTGACGCGTGTAGACGCCGTAGCTAAACAGCAGCACGAGGAGCATAGCTAGTTATGTTAAGTGGTTCCTCGTTATATGTAACCATGGTGACAGTTCTGGGTCTGGCGAGCGGGGAAGTGTGGAGCGTGAGGAGGCGTACACATCAATATCAGAGTCGGTGGCATCATCATTTTTATCATCGATCACAGTTCTGTGTCTGGAAAAGTGTCAGGGAACTAAAAGAAGCTCGGGTTAATGAGGACGGCGGCGCGTCGCTCTGACACATGAATTATAAATCCACTTTCTATATTCACACTGAAACCAATTCAACACAGCCAGAACGTGGAGCGTCATCCCATCACTCTCATTCACCCCTTCACCAATATTCACTAATCACCACACAGGGATGGAGAGAGAGAGTGAGAGAGAGAGAGAGAAAACGGATGAAGAGAGAAAAAAGAAAGAAAGAAATCATCCATATGCATGGAAAGGAAAGGCAGAATAAAGCAAATGCTATAAAAAGGTTGTGTGTGTGTGTGTGTGTGTGTGTGTGTGTGTGTGTGTGTGTGTTCATTTATTCATTAGATGTGTTATTGAGATAAATATTGCAGCTCTGTTTCCTCTCAAACCCTCAGGGAGAAAACACACACACACACACACACACACACACACACACACACACACATACACACACACACATGCGTGGGAGGTTTGCAAGTGGATCAATATATGTGCATATGCTTGTGTGTGTGTGTGTGTGTGTGTGTGTGTGTGTGTGTGGCAGTGTTTTATTATTACTCACAGCACTGTGTGTGTGTGTGTGTGTGTGTGTGTGTGTGTGTGTTGAGGATTCACCTGCAGCGCTGATTAGTTTAGATCAGTATTGAGTAGAGACCACAGGCGTGTGATTGGTTAGCAGATTGTGGGCGGGGCTTCACATTGCACCTCCAGCTCCACTGTTTAAGCTCCGAGATCAGAAGGAAAATTCACCTCACTGACTCGTTCACTTCACTGACTCACTCAACTCACCAACCTGTTGAGCGCTCGTCTCTGTGACTCGGGCGTACCTGAGAAATCGTCTCTGTGACTCGGGCGTACCTGAGAGATCGTCTCTGTGACTCGGGCGTACCTGAGAGATCGTCTCTGTGACTCGGGCGTACCTGAGAGATCGTCTCTGTGACTCGGGCGTACCTGAGAGATCGTCTCTGTGACTCGGGCTCTGAGGGTCTCTGTACCTGAGAGATCGCTCGTCTGTGACTCTGAGAGGTGTGACTCTGAGGCGTATCGTCCTGAGAGGCGTACCTGAGAGATCGTCTCTGTGACTCAGGCGTACCTGAGAGATCGTCTCTGTGACTCAGGCGTACCTGAGAACCGGTGATCGTCAATCGTCTCTGTGACTCAGGCGTGAGAGAGCGTCTCTGTGACTCGGGCGTACCTGAGAGATCGTCTCTGTGACTCGGGCGTACCTGAGAGATCGTCTCTGTGACTCGGGCGTACCTGAGAGATCGTCTCTGTGACTCGGGCGTACCTGAGAGAGTCGTCTCTGTGACTCGGGCGTACCTGAGAGAGTGTCTCTGTGACTCGGGCGTACCTGAGAGAGTCGTCTCTGTGACTCGGGCGTACCTGAGAGAGTGTCTCTGTGACTCGGGCGTACCTGAGCGCTCGTCTCTGTGACTCAGGCGTACCTGAGAGATCGTCTCTGTGACTCAGGCGTACCTGAGAGATCGTCTCTGTGACTCGGGCGTACCTGAGAGATCGTCTCTGTGACTCAGGCGTACCTGAGAGAGCATCTCTGTGACTCGGGCGTACTGTGACTGAGAGGTCCTCTGGCTCGGGAGAGCGTCTCTGTGACTCGGGCGTACCTGAGTGATCGTCTCTGTGACTCGGGCGTTACCTGAGAGATCGTCTCTGTGACTCGGGCGTACCTGAGAGATCGCTCTGTGTCTACCTGTGACTCGGGCGTACCTGAGAGAGCGTCTCTGTGACTCGGGCGTACCTGAGAGATCGTCTCTGTGACTCGGGCGTACCTGAGAATCGTCTCTGTGACTCAGGACCTGAGAGATCGTCTCTGTGACTCAGGCGTACCTGAGAGATCGTCTCTGTGACTCGGGCGTACCTGAGAGAGTCGTCTCTGTGACTCGGGCGTACCTGAGAGAGCATCTCTGTGACTCGGGCGTACCTGAGAGATCGTCTCTGTGACTCGGGCGTACCTGAGCGCTCGTCTCTGTGACTCGGGCGTACCTGAGAGAGTCGTCTCTGTGACTCGGGCTACCTGAGAGATCGTCTCTGACTGTACCGTCTCTGTGACTCGGGCGTTCCTGAGAGATCGTCTCTGTGACTCGGGCGTTCCTGAGAGTGTCTCTGTGACTCGGGCGTACCTGAGAGAGTGTCTCTGTGACTCGGGCGTACCTGAGAGAGTCGTCTCTGTGACTCGGGCGTACCTGAGAGAGTGTCTCTGTGACTCGGGCGTACCTGAGAGATCGTCTCTGTGACTCGGGCGTACCTGAGAGATCGTCTCTGTGACTCGGGCGTTCCTGAGAGATCGTCTCTGTGACTCGGGCGTACCTGAGAGATCGTCTCTGTGACTCGGGCTTAGCCTGATCAGATCGTCTCTGTGACTCGGGCGTTTCTGAGATCGTCTCTGTGACTCGGGCGTACCTGAGCGATCGTCTCTGTGACTCGGCGTACGTGACCTGAGATCGTCTCTGTGACTCGGGCGTCTCTGTGACTCGGGCGTACCTGGAGATCGTCTCTGTGACTCGGGCGTACCTGAGAGATCGTCTCTGGGTGACTCGTAGGGCGTACCTGAGAAAACAACAGCGACATGAACATGAAGATGTCGAGCTCCAGAGCAGAAGCATCAGGACTGCAGTGCAAATGTAAACTCAGTAAAACGAGTGTTTGTGTGTGTGTGTTGTGTGTGTGGTGGTGTGTGTGTGTGTGTGTGTTGTGGAGTCATTTGACAGAGTTAGCGGTTAGCGGCGCTACATTACGCTGGCTGTGATGGGAGGCGAGGGAGCGAGAGTGTGATGGAAACTACAGGAGGCGGTGAGGAGCGAGTGGATCCGACACAGCTGGGAGAGACGAGAGCGCCGCGGAGCGAGGGATGATGGATGAGACGGATTACAGAGAGAGAACACAGGGGAGAGGTGGGATGGGGGGAGGAGAGAGAGAGATAGGAATAGAAGAGAGGAGGGAAGAGAGAAGAGAGAGAGAGAAAGAGAAAGAGGAAGACGGGAGACGGAAGAGAGAGAGAGATAGAAAGAAAAAAGAGAGAGAGAGAGGGGGTAAATAGAGAGGGATAGAATTAGATTGTGAGGATTTTATTGATTTTGTTTCCTCTGAACAAAATCCCTGTTAAACAGGGTGAAACTTGTATCCCTGGTGTTGTGGTGTGTGTAGGTGCAGAGTGTTGTGTTGTGTGTGTGTGTGTTTTTTGATTTCTTTGTTTGTGTGGGTGTGTTGTGGTGAGAGGGGTGGTGTGTGGGGGTTGCTGTGTGGGTTGTGGTGTGTTTAACATGTGTGAAATAACTGTGTGTGTTGGTGTGGTGTGTGTGAAGAGGTGAGGTGTGGGTGGGTGGTGGGTGTGTGTGTGTGTGTGTGTGTTGTTACATTACTCTGGACACAGTGATAACGTGTGTATACACTAATTGTATGTGATATGCGTGAACGCTCAACCAGGAGAGGTTGTATTTCAGATAATGTGTTTTGGAATGTGTGTGGGGTGTGTGTTTTAATACTCTTACACATCCATAATTATACACTACTGCTCATTCATTATGCGTGCACACTGTCTTTCACAATTCCACTTGTTTATTTCAGCAACTTTTTTTTTGGAGATTTGGTCTGGTTGGTAACGCACACACACACACCTCGAAAACATGGAACACACACACACAACACATACACACCAACACACACACACACACACACCTCGCTCTCTTTACTGCTGTGTTGTTTTTTTGATGTTTTCAGTTTCATGCAGTGACATTATGTGCAGCACCTATTACATAACAGGAATGTTGTGTGTGTGTGTGTGGTGTGTATGTGTGTTTTGTGATAGATGAGGTGTAATGATCTGTATTATTGTCTATAATGAAGATCAGTAGATGTGGATGATGGAGTGAGAGATATGTTCATATATTATATAAAAATATATAAAATATATACGGGGGGGGGCACGGGTGGTAATAGTTGTTAGCAGTTCAACTCACACCTCCAGGTCCGATCGATCCCTTCGGCCATGTGTGTGTGGGAGTTTTGTGCATGATGTTCTCCTCCCGTTGCCTCAGGGTTTTTTCTCCGGGTTCTCCGGTTTCCTCCCCCGGTCCAAAAACATGCACGGTAGTGGTTGGATTGGCAAAAAAGTGTATGAATTGGTAATTGTCCCTATTGGTATGAATGTGTGTGTGTGTTGTGTGTGTTTGTGGTGTGGTTGTGTGTGTGTGTGTGTTGTGTGTGT
>JACRUU010000006.1:2589765-2592265 GCA_030449085.1 Kryptopterus vitreolus
TCAGTGTTGTGGAGATCCAGTTCAGTGTTGTGGAGATCCAGTTCAGCGTTGTGGAGATCAGTTCAGTGTTGTGGAGATCCAGTTCAGTGTTGTGGAGATCCAGTTCAGTGTTGTGGAGATCCAGTTCAGTGTTGTGGAGATCCAGTTCAGTGTTTTGGAGATCGTTGTCAGCGTTGTGGAGATCCAGCTCGGTGTTGTGGAGATCAGCTCAGTGTTGTGGAGATCCGGTGGAGATCAGTGTTGTTTAGATCCGGCTCAGTGTTGTGGAGATCCAGTTCAGTGTTGTGGAGATCCAGTTCAGTGTTTGTGGAGATCCAGTTCAGTGTTTTGGAGATCCAGCTCAGTGTTTTGGAGATCCAGTTCAGTGTTTGTGGAGATCCAGCTCAGTGTTTTGGAGATCCAGTTCAGTGTTGTGGAGATCCAGCTCAGTGTTGTGGAGATCCAGTTCAGCATCAGTGTTTTGGAGATCCAGTTCAGTGTTGTGGAGATCCAGTTCAGTGTTGTGGAGATCTGGTTCAGTTCAGTCAGTTGTTTGGAGATCCAGTTCAGTGTTGTGGAGATCCAGCTCAGTGTTTTGGAGATCCAGTTCAGTGTGTTTGGAGATCCAGCTCAGTGTTTTGGAGATCCAGTTCAGTTCAGTCAGCGTTGTGGAGATCCGGTTCAGCGTTGTGGAGATTTCCAGGAGAACACCGGGGGAACGCTGTATTATTGTTCCAGGAGACGGATTTGAAGTTTGGATAATAAATAAACATCACGAGTCCCATATTACTGCTGGATCCAGAACCGGACTGCGGGAACAAAACAAAACCGGCCCTAAAAGAGAACCCTGTGAGACACGGTGTTATCATGGGCCGGTTATCATGCACATCTCCTACCATCTCTCTCTCTCTCTCTCTCTCTCTCTCTCTCAGGTCTGGGCTTCAGTATAGCGGGTGGTGTTGGTAATCAGCACATTCCGGGGGATAACAGCATCTACGTCACTAAAATCATTGAAGGTGGAGCAGCACATAAAGACGGACGGCTGCAGATCGGAGACAAAATCCTGGCGGTAAAAATGAACACTGATCTCTGTTTTATACACTGAGTTCATCACATGACCACTAGGAGGCAGCGCAGTAGTGCACAAAACAAAACGGTCTGATTAACATGAATAAATTAACATGAAGCCTGCGCTGTAAATGTGTGTGTGTTCTGATAGTGTCGGTTGTGTGTGCATTGTGTTGTGTGTGTGCATGTGTTGTGTGTGCGTTGACGGTCTGTGTGTGTGTTGTGTGTGTGTGCATGTGTGTGTTGTGTGTGTGTGTGTTTGTGTGTGTGTGTGTGTGCGTTGGTGTGTGTTGTTGTGTTGACGTGACATGTGTTGTGTGTGCGTGTGTGTTGTTGTGCATGTGTGTTGTGTGTGTGTGTTGTGTGTGCGTGGTGACTGTGTTTGTGTTTGCGTTGTGGTGTTGTGTGCGTTGACGTGTGTGTTGTGTGTGCATGTGTGTTGTGTGTGCGTGTGTGTGTGTTGTGTGTGGTGTGTGTTGTGTGTGCGTTGACGTGTGTGTTTGTGTGTGTTGTGTGTGCGTTGGCGTGTGTGTTGTGTGTGCGTTGACGTGTGTGTTGTGTGTGCGTTGGTGTGTGTTGTGTGTGCGTGACGTGTATGTTGGTTGTGCGTTGGCGTGTGTGTTTGTTGTTGTGTGTGTGTGTTTGTGTGTGTGCGTTGACGGGTGGGTTTTGTGTGCTTGTGTGTGTGTGTGTTGTGTGTGCGTTGACGTGTGTTTTGTGTGCGTTGGCGTGTGTGTTGTGTGTGCGTTGCCTGTGTGTGTGTGTGTGTGTTGACGTGTGTGTTGTGTGTGGCAGGTGAATAGTGTGTGTTTAGAGGACGTGATGCACGAGGACGCGGTCGGAGCGTTAAAGAACACGGCGGATATCGTTTACCTCAGAGTGGCCAAACCCAACAACCTGTTCCTCACACACACCAACAGCTACAACCCTCCCGACCTCACCAGCAGTAAGTGGTGTGTGTGTGTGTGTGTGTGTGTGTGTGTTTGTTGTTTGTGTGTTGTGTGGTGTGGTGTAAGATTGTAATAATGTGTGTGTGGGGTGTGTGTTATGTGTGTAAGACAATAATATGATATAGGTGAGTTTTTTAATACAATGGGTGTGTGTGTATAGCCATAATATATATATGTGGAGTTTTAAGAAGTGGTGGTGTGTGGTGTGTGTGTTTCTAAGACAGAATATGTTATGATGTGAGTTAATAATGTGTGTATGTGTATGTGTTGGTGTGGGTGTGTAGTGTGGGGTGTGTGTTGTGCGTGTGGGAGAAGGACAATAATATGTTAAGTGTGCGTTTAATAATGGGTGTGTGCGTGTGTATGTGTTAAAGACCTACATATGTATTATAGTGTGAGTTTAAGATGTGTGGTTGGTAGTGGTGTGTGTGTGTGTGTGTGTGTATGGTGTAGTAGTAATCAATTTTAATATGTAATAGTTGTGAGTTAATAAGTTTGTGTGT
>JACRUU010000006.1:2597265-2599589 GCA_030449085.1 Kryptopterus vitreolus
GGATGAGGATGAGAGGGATGAGGATGGAGGGATGAGTGGATGAGGGATGAGGATGCAGGTGATTGGGGGAGAGGATGGAGGGATGAGTGGATGAAGATGGAGGGATGAATAAACAGAAGTTCACTAATATTGAAAACCGGGTTGTGATAATACTGTGGTGCCCCCTAAGGGTGTGGAGGTTAAATAACGAGTGTGTGTGTGTGTGTGTGTGTGTGTGTGTGTGTGTCAGAGCTCTGTATGATTATGATAAGACAGCAGATGGTGGGTTCCTCACCCAGGCGGTGAGTTTCCGTTTCGGTGATATCCTCCACGTGTTGGACTGCAGTGATGAGGAATGGTGGCAGGCTCGACGAGTCGGACCTCAGGGGGACAACGAGGACATCGGCTTCATTCCCAGCAAGAGGAGGTGTGTGTGTAGGTGTGTGTGTGTGTTGTGTGTGTGTGTGTGAGAGAGAGAGATCATAGACCTGAATGAAGGTCTCATTTCCTGCACTTTTGTTCTCGTTGTTCAGGGTCGAGAGGAAAGAGTGGTCTCGTCTGAAATCAAAAGACCGGGTGAGAGCTTCACCGTCACCATGGCAACCTGGAAAACTCCTCTGTGTGGATTTGTGTTTTACACACGGAACATTGTGGAATCTTCTGTTTATTTCTTAGAGATGATTTTTAATACGTCATTTATTTCATCTCTTGTGGGTAGTGTGATGATGTGATGTGTCATTTATTTATCTCTGCTGTGTGATGATGTGAGATGATGTGAGATGTAGCTGAGATGGTGTGAGATGTAGGTGAGATGATGAGATGATATGAGATGTAGGTGAGATGATGAGATGAGATGTGAGGATGAGATGTAGCTGTGAGATGACGATGATGAGATGATAGTAGATATGATGATAGATAGGTGAGATGATGAGATGATATGAGATGTAGCTGAGATGATATGAGATGTGAGAGATGAGATGATGAGATGATATGAGATGTATGTGAGACTGAGATGATATGAGATGAGGTGAGATGATATGAGATGTGAGTGTGAGATGATGTGAGATGGATTGTGATGGTGTGAGATGATGTGAGATGATATGAGATGTAGGTGAGATGATAGGTGAGATGATATGAGATGTAGGTGAGATGATGAGATGATATGAGATGTATGTGAGACGATGAGATGATATGAGATGTAGGTGAGATGTAGGTGAGATGTAGGTGAGATGATGTGAGATGATATGAGATGTAGGTGAGATGTAGCTGAGATGATATGAGATGTAGGTGAGATGCTATGAGATGATATGAGATGTAGGTGAGACGATGAGATGAGATGTAGGTGAGATGATGAGATGATATGAGATGTAGGTGAGATGTAGGTGAGATGATGTGAGATGATATGAGATGTAGGTGAGATGTAGCTGAGATGATATGAGATGTAGGTGAGATGATAAGATGATATGAGATGTAGGTGAGATGATAGATGATATGAGATGTGTGAGATGTGAGATGATATGAGATGTAGGTGAGATGTAGGTGAGATGATGTGAGATGATGTGAGATGATGTGAGATGTAGATGATGTGATGATGATGTGATGATGATGTAGATGATATGAGATGTAGGTGAGATGATGTGAGATGATATGAGATGTGAGTGTGAGAGATGTAGGTGAGATGTAGGTGAGATGTAGGTGAGATGATGTGAGATGATATGAGATGTAGGTGAGATGATGAGATGATATGAGATGTAGGTGAGATGCTGTGAGATGATATGAGATGTAGGTGAGATCAAGGTGAGATTATGGAGATTGTGTCATTGTTTGGATTTGAATCCCAGTGTTTTTTCTCCGTTACAGGATCGCAGTCGAGACAGTTTAGGATCTCAAGGTGGGTGAAGGTTAAAAACTCATCTTCATGTTCTTCGTGCAGATTCTCACCACCTTCCACTCCACAGCACGTGAATGATCTATAAGTTACAAGATGAACAGTAAAGTTGCGGGTGTGTTATTAGCGCCCCCTGCTGTCTGCAGCGTATTCAAATATTATTAACGCAATTACAGACCGAACTTTCTTCGTTTCCATCAGACTTTGTTTCCTTCATCCACCCTGATCCAAACCCAAGATTCGTCATGTGACATGTGATCTCCTTTATTCTCTCTGTTTCTCAATGTTTTTCAGGAAGAGACGAATCAGCGCACAGTTACGAGACGGTGACACAAGTGGAAGGTAAGTGGGCGTGGTCACACTGAGGGGGCGTGTCTTTAATAAAACTGGAGCTTCACACAATACATTCGCTTTAGTTCAGAGTATAAACACACTATATATAGATATATATATATAT
>JACRUU010000006.1:2600089-2605089 GCA_030449085.1 Kryptopterus vitreolus
TGTGTGTGTGTGTGTGTATAAGACAATAATATGTATATAGTGTGAGTTTAATAATGTGTGTGTGTGTGTGTGTGTGTGTATAAGACAATAATATGTATTAGGGGGTTTAAATGGTGTGTGTTGTGTGTGTGTGTGTGTGTGTGTGTGTGTGTATAAGACAATAATATGTATATAGTGTGAGTTTAATATGTGTGTGTGTGTGTGTGTGTGTGTGTATATGACAATAATATGTATATAGTGTGAGTTTCATAATGTGTGTATGTGTTGTGTGTGTGTATGTAATATGTGTGATATATAAATATATGTATAAGTGAGTTTAATAATGTGTGTGTGGGGGGGGGGTGGGTGTGTGGGTGTATAAGACATAATATGATATAGGTGGGGGTGTGTGGGGTGTGGGTGAGGTAATAAGAATATGTATATAGTGTGTGAGTTTAATAATGTGGTATGTGTGTGTGTGTGTGTGTGTGTGTGGTGTGTGTGTGTTCACCTCCAGCTTATTCTTCTCACATGGACACTGAGCTTGGTCATCCAAACTTCCTGGGTTCAGATTACCCACAAGCCCTCACTCCTACGTCCCCCAGCCGCTTCTCTCCGGTGCTGCACGGCATGCTGGGAGACGACGACGTGCCCAGGTGAGGAGTGTGTTCCACAGTGAGAAGGTCTGTAATGATGTCATCCTCCACACGTCCCCTCTGTGTGTGTGTGTGTGTGTGTGTGTGTGTGTGTGTGTGTGTGTTAGAGATCCGAGGCGTGTGCTGATCCACAGAGGATCCACAGGTCTGGGCTTTAACATTGTGGGTGGTGAGGATGGAGAGGGAATCTTCATCTCCTTCATTCTGGCTGGAGGACCAGCAGATCTGAGCGGAGAACTACGCAAAGGAGACCAGATACTGAGTGTGAGAACACACACACACACACACACACACCACACACACACACCCACACCCACACACACACACACACCCACACACCACCAACACACATTTTGCCTATAATACAGCTATGTTTGATTATATGTATTATATATGTGTATGTGTGTGTGGGTTGTGTGTGTGTGGTTTGTGTTTTGTGTGTCTGTGTATGTGTGTGTGGGTGTGTGTGGTGTGTGTTGGTGTGGGTGTGTGTGTTTCAGGTGAACGGTGTTGATTTACGAGCTGCAACACATGAACAAGCCGCAGCAGCACTTAAAAACGCTGGACAGACTGTGACCATCATCGCACAGTACAGGCCTGAAGGTACACACACACACACACACACAAACACACACACACACACACACACACACACACACACACACACACACACACACACACACACACACACATATATATATATACTTTCTTTTCAAATATAATTTTTATTTTGAATGTATGTGTGTGTGTGTGTATGTGTGTGTGTATGTGTGTGTGTGTCCTTGTGTGTGTGTGTGTGTGTGTGTGTGTGTGTGTGTGTGTGTGTGTGTGTGTGTGTGTGTGTGTGTGTGTGTGTGTGTAGAATACAGTCGGTTTGAGGCGAAGATCCATGATTTGAGAGAGCAGCTGATGAAACAGCAGTTTGGGTTCAGGAACCACCACACTGAGGAGTAACCCGAAACGAGGGTTCTACATCAGGTACACACACACACACACACACACACATGAGGGATGAGTGGACGAGGATGGAGGGATAAGTGGATGAGGATGGAGGGATGAGTGGATGAGGATGGAGGGATGGGATGAGGATGGAGGGATGAGTGGATGAGGATGGAGGGATGAGGATGAGTGGATGAGGATGGAGGGATGAGTTGATGAGGATGGAGGGATGAGGATAAGTGGATGGGGATGGTGGGATGAGTGGATGAGGATGGAGGGATGAGGATGAGTGGGATGAGGATGGAGGGATGATGGAGTGGATGAGGATGAGTGATGAGGATGGATGTATGCGTTTGGGAGTGGGATGTATGTTGATGGAGGGATGGAGGGGTGAGGTGATGGAGGGATGGGATGATCGGTGATGGAGAGGGTGAGTGAGGGATTTGATCATTTTGGAGGATGGATAAGGATGAGTGGATGAGGGATGGGAGGGATGAGTGGAGCGGATGGATGAGGATGGAGGGATGAGTGGATGAGGATGGAGGGATGAGGATGAGTGGATGAGGATGGAGGGATGGATGAGATGATGAGGATGAGTGGATGAGGATGAGGATGAGTGGATGAGGAAGATGAGGATCGGAGGGATGAGGATAAGTGGATGAGGATGGAGGGAGATGAGGATGGAGGGATATGGAGATGGAGGGATGAGGATGGAGGAAGAGTGGATGAAGATGGAGGGATGAATGATGAAGGGTGAGGGATTTGAATGCGTCCCTAAGTGGTGTGAATCCTGGCTTCCAAGGTTTATTGAAAACCGGGTTGTGAATCTAATGTGGTGCCCCCTAAGTGTGTGTGGTGTGTGTGTGTAACGTTTGGGTGGGTGTGTGTGTGTGTGTGTGTGTGAGCTCTGTATGATTATGATAAGACAGCAGATGGTGGGTTCCTCACCCAGGCGGTGAGTTTCCGTTTCGGTGATATCCTCCACGTGTTGGACTGCAGTGATGAGGAATGGTGGCAGGCTCGACGAGTCGGACCTCAGGGGGACAACGAGGACATCGGCTTCATTCCCAGCAAGAGGAGGTGTGTGTGTAGGTGTGTGTGTGTGTGTGTGTGTGTGTGTGAGAGAGAGAGATCATAGACCTGAATGAAGGTCTCATTTCCTGCACTTTTGTTCTCGTTGTTCAGGGTCGAGAGGAAAGAGTGGTCTCGTCTGAAATCAAAAGACCGGGTGAGAGCTTCACCGTCACCATGGCAACCTGGAAAACTCCTCTGTGTGGATTTGTGTTTTACACACGGAACATTGTGGAATCTTCTGTTTATTTCTTAGAGATGATTTTTAATACGTCATTTATTTCATCTCTTGTGGGTAGTGATGATGATGTGAGATGATGTGAGATGTAGCTGAGATGGTGTGATGAGATGTTGAGGGATGTAGGTGAGATGATGAGATGATATGAGATGTAGGTGAGATGATATGAGATGTAGGTGAGATGTAGGTGAGATGTAGCTGAGATGATGAGATGATTGAGATGATATGAGTAGCTGAGATGAGATGATGAGTGAGATGTGAGATGATGAGATGAGATGATGTGAGATGAGGTGAGATGTGCGAGATGTGAGATGAGGAGATGATGAGAGATGATATGAGATGTAGGTGAGATGATGAGATGATGATGTAGGTGAGATGTATGAGATGATGAGATGATGTGTGGTGAGATGATGTGAGATGATGAGATGAGATGAGCTGAGATAGGTGAGATGTATGAGATGATATGAGATGTATGAGATGAGATGATGAGATGATATGAGATGTAGGTGAGATGAGGTGAGATGATGTGAGATGAGATATGAGATGTAGGAGATGAGATGTAGCTGAGATGATATGAGATGTAGAGATGAGATGATGAGATGATATGAGATGTATGAGATGATGAGATGATATGTGTAGGTGAGATGATGAGATGATATGAGATGTATGTGAGCGATGATGTGAGATGATGAGTATGTAGGTGAGATGTGGTAGATGATATGATGATGATGAGATGATATGAGATGTAGGTGAATGTGGTGAGATGTGATGATGATGTGGTGATATGATGAGATGTAGGTGAGATGTAGGTGAGATGATAGGTGAGATGTAGGTGAGATGATAGTGAGATGAGGTGTGAGATGATGATGAGATGTGAGATGTAG
This sequence comes from Kryptopterus vitreolus, assembly GCA_030449085.1. Classification (NCBI taxonomy): domain Eukaryota; kingdom Metazoa; phylum Chordata; class Actinopteri; order Siluriformes; family Siluridae; genus Kryptopterus; species Kryptopterus vitreolus. The sequence goes on from JACRUU010000006.1 coordinate 2,603,857, forward strand.
GTGAGATGTAGGTGAGATGATGATGATGATTTAGATGTAGGTGTGATGTAGGTGATGATGTGAGATGATATGAGATGTAGGTGAGATGTAGGTGAGATGTAGGTGAGATGTGTGAGATGATGAGATGATAGTGATGATGTAGGTGAGATGATGAGATGATGTGTAGGTGAGATGATGTGAGATGATATGAGATGTAGGTGAGATCAAGGTGAGATTATGGAGATTGTGTCATTGTTTGGATTTGAATCACCAGTGTTTTTTCTCCGTTACAGGATCGCAGTCGAGACAGTTTAGGATCTCAAGGTGGGTGAAGGTTAAAAACTCATCTTCATGTTCTTCGTGCAGATTCTCACCACCTTCCACTCCACAGCACGTGAATGATCTATAAGTTACAAGATGAACAGTAAAGTTGCGGGTGTGTTATTAGCGCCCCCTGCTGTCTGCAGCGTATTCAAATATTATTAACGCAATTACAGACCGAACTTTCTTCGTTTCCATCAGACTTTGTTTCCTTCATCCACCCTGATCCAAACCCAAGATTCGTCATGTGACATGTGATCTCCTTTATTCTCTCTGTTTCTCAATGTTTTTCAGGAAGAGACGAATCAGCGCACAGTTACGAGACGGTGACACAAGTGGAAGGTAAGTGGGCGTGGTCACACTGAGGGGGCGTGTCTTTAATAAAACTGGAGCTTCACACAATACATTCGCTTTAGTTCAGAGTATAAACACACATATATATATATTATATATATATATATATATATATAGTTATACTACTATTTATTATTATTATTATATTATTATTATTATTATTTGTGTGCAGTTCACTATGCGAGGCCAATCATCATCCTCGGCCCGGTGAAGGACAGAGTGAACGACGATCTGCTCTCCGAATTTCCAGACAAGTTCGGATCCTGTGTTCCACGTGAGTGTTTAGACTCCGCCCACAGACTCCGCCCACAGACTCCGCCTCTCACTCCCCTTCTCATTGTTGTTATAAATAAATGCAAGTAAATAATACACTGTGGTTATGGGGGAGGGGTTAACGCTAGTATAAATAAGAGATAATAAATAATATATAATAAATGTATGTGTAATAAAATGTATATTCATATTATTGAATATTTAATATCAGTGGTTAATAGTTATTACTGATTAATGATTATAAAAGGAAAATTATGACCATATAACTAATAATAATTGATCGTTATTATTACTAAGATAATTAAC
>JACRUU010000006.1:2625089-2627589 GCA_030449085.1 Kryptopterus vitreolus
GACTGGAAGAACTTTCCTTATTATGTGTATATATATATCTGAGTGTATATATATATATAATACACACACACACACACACACACACATATTCCTCAGCCTCCTCAGGGCACGGTGCTGCAGTGTTTCTGTCTTCTCTCGTTTCCGAGGTTGCATTGCATTGTGTGTGTTTTCCGTCTTTACGTCTGTTATAAAAATATGTGAACAAACTCGAGCGTTCAGCAGCAACACTTTACTTTACAATAAACACACAAACAATACACACAAACAATACACATGAGCGACACACAGTCTTGATTATCAACAACATGAGATTTCAGCATTTAATTGTGTTCAAAGCTGAGTGTATATATCATGGTGTGTGTGTGTGTGTGTGTGTGTGTGTGTATCCCGGCCTGTTATTCATCGAAACCCAAAACTGATTGATTTTAGCTCGATTGTTATTGATTACCCCACATCAAAGTTTTCCTCAATCTGTCGTTCCTTTTAAAGTCATTGATCTTCATTTACAGTAAACACACACACACACACACACACACACACACAGAGCAGCAGATGATGATGATGACAAAAAAAAAATCCAATGTTTGTGTAAAAATGTTTATTTTTCTTTTCGATGAAGTGTTAAATCTGGTGTGTGTGTGTGTGTGTGTGAGACGGGTTTCAGTTTACAGACAGTAACACACACGTTGTGTTGATTGGCGCGTCACAGACGTTACACACGGAATTCCATAAACCCAGTTGTGTTTGTTGTGTTTTTCTCCCGGAGTCTGCGCGTGAGATCGCGCCGGTGTCCGGTATCAGCTTCTAATGCGAGTAGAATCCGGAGCAGGGGGAAGTCGAGTCGCCCGTCCTGCTGTGACGTGTGTGTGTGTGTGTGTGTGTGTGTGTGTTCTAACTGTAGGTGAAATCACACACACATACACACTCAGGAGCTCAGTTTACTTTTGTTGTTGTTGTTGTTTTTTTTGTGTGTTTGGCGTCGGGGCGAGTCGCACGCCGTCCTGCGCTGGAAACGACACTTATATATATTTTCGCGAGCGTCAGAGCGCAGAACGTCTCCTTATTTATTTCCCCCACAACATCGAACGCGACCCCGGAGTCCGACGTGGAGTCTCGTTAGTAAACGCACCCCCTCGTGTTCCCTGGATCAGACTTTATAATCCAGCCCGGCGTACACACGTGACACGGACTCAGACATGGAGGACGTGCAGGTGACGCGACCTTCACGGCAGGCGGCGAGATTTTTCACGGTGTGACGGAGCATCAGACGATCGATGGTTGGGATTAGTTCCGCTCCTCAGGACACACCTGCTCCTCGTTATCCCTAATCAATTAACTGCCGCCCCCCAACACACACACACACACACACACACACTGGAATGAGGTATTGACTGACCTGCACCTGTGATTATTTGACGCATCTCTCGGCTTTTCTTTCTGAAAAACAGGAAACGAAGCGCCGACACTCGTTCATACTTATAGATTTGTTTTGTTTATTGCGCGTTGTGTAACATCACATTGTGGCGTAAACAAGCCGGTCCTCGGCGCCCCAGTGTTTCAGTGATTTACAAAAGTCCCAGTAAACATGAATTTTTGCGTACTCGTATCTAACACAAAGTGAAGTCAAGCTCATTTGAATTTGCCGACGCCCACAAAACACCATATAAGGCACAGAAGGCCAGAATGTTGTCCAGTATTTGTTGATAAGTTTGAGTTTTATTGGAGAAATGTGTGTGTGTGTGGATGTTTGTGTTTCAGGTCCTCAGTTTTACATGAACAGTATGTTGTGGTGTGTGTGTGTGTGTGTGTGTGTGTGTGTGTGGATGTGTTCAGGTCCTCAGTTTGACATGAACAGTATGTGTGTGTGGTGTGTGTGTTTGTGGATGTTTCAGGTCCTCAGTTTGACATGAACAGTATGTTGTGTGTGTGTGTGTGTGTGTGTGTGTGTGTGGATGTTTCAGGTCCTCAGTTTGACATGAACAGTATGTTGTGGTGTGTGTGTGGATGTTTCAGGTCCTCAGTTTTACATGAACAGTATGTTGTGTGTGTGTGTGTGTGTTATGTTTTCAGGTCCTCAGTTTGACATGAACAGTTATGTTGTGTGTGTGTGTGTGTGTGTGTGTGTGTGGATGTTTCAGGTCCTCAGTTTGACATGAACAGTATGTTGTGGTGTGTGTGTGTGTGTGTGTGTGTGTGTGTGTTTGATGTTTTTCAGGTCCTCAGTTTGACATGAACAGTATGTTGTGGTGTGTGTGTGTGTGTGTGTGTGTGTGGATGTTTCAGGTCCTCAGTTTGACATGAACAGTGTGTGTGGTGTGGATGTGTGGTGTGTGGTGTGTGTGTGTGTGGATGTTTCAGGTTCCTCAGTTTGACATGAACAGTATGTGTTGTGTGTGTGTGTGTGTGTGTGTGTGTGTGTGTGTGTGTGTGATGTTTTGTGTGTGGTTGATGTTTCAGGTCCTCAGTTTGACATGAACAGTATGTTGTGTGTGTGTGTGTG
>JACRUU010000006.1:2655089-2657589 GCA_030449085.1 Kryptopterus vitreolus
AATGATCACATGACCACATTCATGTTCTCAAACTGGGGTCCATGTTGCTGTTTTTTTATTTATTTTTTTTTTATTTTTTTACACACATTGTGTGTGTGTGTGTGTGTGCGTGTGCGTGTGTGCGCGTGTGTGTGTGTGTGTGTGTGTGTGGTGTGTGTGTGTGTGTGTGTGTGTGTGTGTGTGTGTGCTTGACGTACGTCTCACGTGTGTGGTGGCCCCTGATGTTTTCCATCATTCTCAGATTAAAGGTTAAAAAAAAAAAAGTTCATTTCACCCAAAAAAAAGCAGATTAGTTTAATCTGAATCTGATTTCTGTTTTTATGGAATGTAATAATTTGATTCAGATGATAAACAGGGTTCCGTTACACTTTAGCGATGAGGTGAATCAGTATTCTACACCAGGATAAACAAAAAAAACATAATCAGGTTTATTATAATAAAGTGTTTGTTTGTTTTTTTAATCCTAGAAGCAGATGTTTTTATCCTGGTCGTGATGTTGTGGTGTGTTGGTGCGAGAACTCGAGTTTTAGTTACGCTGCGAACATTCAAACTGCCTTCATACACAAACAAACAAACAAATAAATAAATAAATAAGCGGATAAATTGCACCAAATCCAGTTTGGAATATTTAAACGTTTCTTTTCAGACGCAATAATGAAACAAAAAAAAAAGTGTGTGGGGTGTGGGTGGGTGTGTGTGTGGGTGTGTGTGTGGTGTGTGTGTGTGGTGGGTGTGTGTGTGTGTGTGTGTGTGTGTGTGTGAGCACTTGATTATATTTTATTCAGGAGTAATGACTGACAGGGTCTGATATCACTACACACACAACGTCTGGCTTTTAAACTGCTTTCCTTTGGGCCCGTGTGGGCGTGGCCAGTGTGGGTGTGGCCAGTGTGGGTGTGGCCAGTGTGGGGGTGGCCCGCGTGGGGTTTCTGCGCTAGATCTTCACATTGGAGGTCTGTGATGAAGCAGGAAAGCGTTTTTGTTGTTATAATTATTATTATTATTGTTATTATAATTTTTTTTGTAATTGTATAGGAATCTGTTTTTATGTAAATTGAGTTTTAATTCCTCCTTCAGTGTAACCTGTGTTTGTCCCACAATAAACCATTTACACACACACTCTCTCACACACACACTCTCGCTGTGTCTGTTGTGTGGATCCTTACTGTGTTTATAACAAGTTCGTCATTTTTGTGCTCTAAAGACACTGTAATAGAGGTGTGGGCGGAGCTTGACACAACGCTGCTCGGTGATTGGTCAAACGGCAGACGTGTGAATATTTGCACTATACATCACCCCCCCCCATAGTGTTACACTATACATCACCCCTCCAATAGTGTTACACCATACATCACCCCCCATAGTGTAACACTATTCATCACCTCCCCAAATAGTGTTACACCATACATCACCCCCATATAGTGTAACACTATACATCACCCCTCATAGTGTTACACTATACCTCCACCCCATAGTGTAACACTATTCATCACCCCTCATAGTGTTACACTATACCTCCACCCCATAGTGTTACACTATTCATCACCCCTCATAGTGTTACACTATACCTCCACCCCCCATAGTGTAACACTATACATCACCCCCCCTCATAGTGTTACACTATACCTCCACCCCATAGTGTAACACTATTCATCACCCCCCCCATAGTGTAACACTATTCATCACCTCCCCAAATAGTGTTACACCATACATCACCCCCATATAGTGTAACACTATACATCACCCCTCATAGTGTTACACTATACCTCCACCCCATAGTGTAACACTATTCATCACCCCCCATAGTGTTACACTATACATCACCCCCCCCCATAGTGTTACACTATACATCACCCCCCCCCATAGTGTTACACTATACATCACCCCCCCCCATAGTGTTACACTATACATCACCCCCCCCCATAGTGTTACACTATACATCCCCCCCCCCATAGTGTTACACTATACATCACCCCCCCTCATAGTGTTACACTATACCTCCACCCCATAGTGTAACACTATTCATCACCCCCCCCATAGTGTAACACTATTCATCACCTCCCCAAATAGTGTTACACCATACATCACCCCCATATAGTGTAACACTATACCTCCACCCCATAGTGTAACACTATTCATCACCCCTCATAGTGTTACACTATACCTCCACCCCATAGTGTTACACTATACATCACCCCCCCCTCATAGTGTTACACTATACCTCCACCCCCATAGTGTAACACTATACATCACCCCCCCCCATAGTGTTACACTATACATCACCCCCCCCTCATAGTGTTACACTATACCTCCACCCCATAGTGTAACACTATTCATCACCCCCCATAGTGTTACACTATACATTTCCCCTTTTGTTGTGTTACACTATTCAGCGTTACACTATACAACACATTATTTCCTCTGCATTGTTAAAAGATGAATGGAAAGCATCAGAAACCTGAATGTTTTTTATTGCGTTGTGTTTTGTGTTGATTTTGTG
>JACRUU010000006.1:2662589-2665089 GCA_030449085.1 Kryptopterus vitreolus
GATCAAAAGATGAAAGGCTGAACTGTGAGAAGTAAATGCTTTAATGATGTGTGTGTGTGTGTGTGTGTGTGTGTGTGTGTGTGTGTGTGTGTGTGCTTGATGTGTGCAAACACACCTGACTCAACACACTGCCTGTGTTGAGAATAACACACACTGAAAGCCTCACTCACCACAAACCCACGACTCGGCAACAATCACACCGTCAACTTCTTATATTTCAGTGTGAAATCATTTTTCTGTTTGTTTGTTTGTTTGTTTGTTTGTTTGTTTAAATCAGATCAGATTAAAACCTCCTTCATTCAGACTGAGATTAAGTGTCACTCATTCTGTCACTAGACGTGTTAAACTCGGGTTTAATCCCCACATTTGAAATGACTCGATTCACTCATTTCAGGTTTGATTCATTTTGCACACAGTCCTGGGGTAGAAACAAACAACTAACCAAACAAACAACTAAGCAAATAAACAAGCAATTAAACAAAAAACAAAACAATTAAACACCTAACCATAGAAACGAGCAATTAAACAAAACAAACAACGAACCAGACAAGTAATTAAACCACCAACTAACACCAACAACAAAACAAACATCCAAACAACCAATTAAACAAGATAACCAATTAATTAAATAACCAAATAAGCTAGTAAACAAAAAAACTAACCAATTAAAACCACCAGCAAATTATACAAACCACAAAGTCATCAATTGAACAAACTAACCAAACAAATTACAAATAATAAATATAAACAACCAAATAACCAATTAAACAAACAAGCAACTAAACATTATAAACACACGACCAATTAAACCACCAAAGTGTCAATTAAAGAAAACAATTTAGAAATCCAATAAACAAATTAACTGTCCAAACAAACAACCAATTATAGATCTGGAGTCGTTGACGGGATTTATTTTTTCCAGACGACGCCCCCTCATGGCTAATTATGGAATAGCGACTCGGGTGTTGGTGTTACACGACGTGTTTTGTTTGTTTGTAAACAGTGAGCAGGACCGAGTATCTGCTTTATTCCTCACTGTAACTCCTCACGCTGGGGACTCGACCCCATCACCACCTGGAGGGTCTCCAAAACACACCACACTTACTGTCTTCTAATGCTGTTTATGACATGAACGCCTGACCTCCACACACACACACACACACACACACACACGTAAAACTGTCCTGTACATGTGTTCTGTTCTTTAGGAGGCTCTTGACCCGCCGTGACCGTTCCACCCAGAGCTGCTCCGCCCACATGCAGAACATCACACCCATATTAAACTCCAGTAGAGAGTAAAGTAACTTTGATGTTTAGATCTGCAGAGAGAATTATATCTAATAAACACATGAGATTTATACCCCCCCCCCTCAGGTCACATGATGTGCCTCAGCCAATTAGAAGTCAGGAAGAATGTCATTACAGAAATCACACCAAAGAGAATCGAAGTACAAAAGATTTTATTGGATATACAAAAATAATAATAAAGTGCATTTTAAAACTCATTTCTCCGCCGCTCTCTTTCCCTTCTTCCCCGAAGGTCTGGCCTTGTTCTCTCCATCATCGGCTTTCGGAGCAGCTTTCCTCCCTCCCTTCTTCTGCACCGTCACCTCGTTTCCTCCGTCCGCAGACTTGTGATCCTCCGTGGCTGCGTTCTGCGCGAGGTTTTCTCCGCCTCCACCACCTTCTGCTTTCTTGCCACGTTTCTTTGCAGCAGGTTTCTCGCCACTCTTCTGGGATGTGGTGGAGGCATTTTGGGTTTCGCTCTCCGGCTCTCGGGCGGTTCCTCCTGCAGCCTGCTTGGCTTTGGGCTTCTTCGCAGGAGCCACTTTGGAAGCAGATGCGTCGTTCTTGGGTTTTTTGGCCGGTTTGTCTCCCTGAGGTGGAAGATGGAAACTTTACAGACGCTCTTTACAAAGATCAAATCGATACCAGCGTTTTAGAAACACCTTCTCACCTCAGCTGCCTTCACCTTCTTGGTCTTCACATTTCCTGGGAGAGAGAGAGGAGAGAGAGAGAGAGAGGTCAGTTTCAGGTCAGATGGAAGCAGTTGGAGGACGGAGCACAGCGCTGCTCACCAGCCTTGGCTTTCTGGTCCTTGGTCTTGGCGACGTTGGGGTTGGAGTTCTCCTTGCTCGTGGCTGCTTTGGGTTTCCTGACAGCAAGCTGAGAAGAAACAAGGACATGTTGATATTTGAATGTTGATATTGGAGCAGCACCGGTACGCGTTCGGGTCCTCACTCTGAAGCGGCCCTGAGCGCCGGTAGTGGTGGACGAGTTGGCAGGTCTGACCAAAGTCCCAGATTCGATCCCTTTAACCAGAGCCTTTCGCACCATCGTCTTTATCCTCGTCTCGTCCACTGTGGAATGTTTCTCCTTGATGAAGGCACGGATGGCTTGAGCAGACACACCTTTCCTCTGGTCCAGCTCGCTCAGAGCCTCCTTCACCATCTCCATGGTGGACGGATGAGGAGAAACCTTCCGCACGGCTTTCACCTCA
>JACRUU010000006.1:2670089-2675089 GCA_030449085.1 Kryptopterus vitreolus
GTGCATGTTTTTGGACCGGGGAGGAGGAAACCGGAGAACCCGGGAGAAAAACCCCCTGAGGCACGGGGAGAACATGCACAAACTCCACACACACATGGCCGAGACGGGAATCGAACCCGGACCCTGGTGGTGTGAGGAGAACGTGATCACCACTAAAGCACCGTGTCCCCCTCGTTAGATGATTTGAGAAAATCAAATATCACTCCTGATTAATCAGTCTGTTGTTATTAATGGCTTTATTAATTATTAACGATGTAAATAAATAAAACTAAATCACTGTACGAGCGTATCTGCGCTGATATGATGTGGTTCTGGAACGAAACGTGTCGTAGGAATGTTGGAATAAAAACGTCTCCCAGTGTGGAACCATCAGTCATGATGAGGTACATCAGTGTGTGTGTGTGTGTGTGTGTGTGTGTGTGTGTGTGTGTGTGTGTGTGTGTGTGATGGGTTTAAACATGAGGAAATATTGCAGAAACACTGATGGGAAGCTGCCCTTCAGCACACGCCGCTCTCTTTCAGAGGAAATGAAAGTCTGCTGTGTTAAAGCTGTCACAATATTATTCCTCCAATTATCCCTCGCTCTTTTTTCTCCTCCGTTCTCTGCCTTTTTTTCCTCCTCCTCCTCCTGCGTTTGGTGCAGTGAAGTTACGATCAGTGGAGCAGAAACTCCATAATCACACACATTTACTCTGATTAGGTACAAAAAAAAAACACTATTTACCTTAATGCAGCAGCCAGGGGGCGGGGCATGCCAGAAAAGGGGCGGGGTGCTTGAGGCGAGGATATAGACTGGGCGGGGCATGTGAGAAAAGGGGCGGGGTGCTTGAGGAGGCAGGTGGGGTAAGATATAAGGGGGGGTGGGGTACTTGATGGGCGGGGCATGTGAGAAAAGGGGTGTGGTGTATAAAGAAGGCAGGGCCTGATATGAGGGAAGAGTCGGGGTGGGGGAAAGGTGTGTGTGTGTGTGTGTGTGTGTGTGGTGTGTGTGTGAGAGAAGGGCGGGGAATGTGACAGAAAGGTGGGGCAGGATGGAAACAGGTGGAGTGTGTAATATTATACCTGTTTTTCCTTTCCCTTTTGTCCTCCTTTTTTTCTTTCCTTCATTCCCTCTCTTTGTCTTTTGTTTTTTTATTTCACTTCGGGTTATTTCAGAATCTCTCCCCTTCTCTCTCTCTCCTCTCTCTCTCTCTCCCTCCTCTCTCTCTCCCCTCTCTCCCTCTCCCTCTCTCTCTCTCTCTCCTCTATCTCTCTGTCTCTCTTTCTCTCTCCTCCCTCTCTTCCTCTCTCTCTCTCTCTCTCTTCTCTCCCTCCCCCTCTCTCCTCTCTCTCCCTCTCTCTCTCTCCCCTCTCTCTCTCTCTCTCTCTCTATCTCTCTCCTCCTTCCCTATCTCTCTCTCTCTCTCCCCATCCTCTCTCTCCCCTCCCTCTTCTCCCTATCTCTCCCTCTCTCTCCTCTCGCTCTCTCTCCTCCCTCTCTCTCTCGTCCCTCAATCTCTCTCTCTCTCTCTCTCTCCTATCTCTCTCCCTCTCTCTCCCTCCTCCTCTCTCTCCTATCTCTCTCTCTCTCTCTCTCTCTCATCTCTCTCTCTCTATTCCTCTCCCTCCATCTCTTCTCTCGCCACTCTTTCATCTCTGCTCTTATAACAATTCTGCTTTTCTGTCTCGTCTTTCTTTTTGTGTTTTTCTATTCCGTTTAACAATTAATCCTTCTTCTTCCTTCAATACACAGTCACATAGTTACACACACACAAACACACACACATACACAATCACACTCACACACACTTCATTAGTTTACTAGATAGTGACTGTGTGTGTGTGTGTGTGTGGTTTTAGTTTAGTGTAACACTATATAGGGAACGGGGGATGGAAAGAAACAGGTCCCTGAACGTCCTTCTCTCTCATTACTCCATTTTTCTTCTCTTTTTAGGACATCATTTTATCTCACCTGTGTGTGTGTGTGTGGTGTATGTGTGTCTGTGTGTGTGTTTGTGGGTGGTGTGTGTCTGTGTCTGTGTGTGTGTGTGTGTCGTGTCTGTTGGGTCTCTGAGGACAACTATGTGTCATAGATGCAGCCTGTAGCATCAACATCACCCGTCACCCTTTCTCCTGTTGTGTTCAGGTGTGTGGCCTGTGTGTGTGTGTGGTGTCGTGTGTGTGTTGTGGTGTGTGAGATAACCTGAGGGGTCAGACATTGACAGTGGGCATTGATAGAGGTTTTACGAATCTAAGTGGGCCATCTGCCCTCCATTATCACTCTCTACTGTCTCTCTACCTGTCTCTACTGTCTGTCTCACCATGTGTCTCACTGTCTGTCTCACCATCTGTCTCGCTGCCTGTCCCTCTCTCTGTCTCACTGTCTGTCTTACCATCTGTCTCACCGTATGTCTCACCGCCTGTCCCTCCCTCTGTCTTACTGTCTGTCTGACTGTCTCACCATCTGTCTGTCTGTCTCACCATCTGTCTCACCTTCTGTCTCACCACCTGTCTCACCGTCTGTCTCTTTGTCTGTTTCTATCTCTCACAATCTGTCTTATTGTCTCACTGTTTGTCTGGCTGTCTCTCAGACTGTCTCTCTCTCTCTGTCTCACTGTTCGTCTTGTTTCTCGTCTGTTCTTGGTTTTTTCAACTCTCCTCTTATATTCCTTCTCTTTTTTTTCATAAAGGTCTCCATGAACATTCCTCAGGGTCATTCCTCTCTCTCCCGCTTCCCTCTCTTTCTCTCTCTCTCTCCCCCTCCCCCCTCTCTCTCTCCCTCCTCTCTCTCTCCCGCTCTCTTTCCCCCGCCCTCTCTCTCTCTCTCTCCCTCTCTCAGCTTCTCTGCTCCCTTCTCGGCTCTCCTCTCTCTTCCCCCTCCCTCTCTCTCTTCCCCCGCTATTCTTTCCCCCTCTCTCTCCTCTCCCTCTCTTTCCCCCTCCCTCTCTCTCCCGCCCTCTCTCTCTCTCTCCCCCCATCTCTCTCTCCCTCTCTCTCTCCCTCTCTCTGCCTCCTCTCTCTCTCTCCCCCCCCTCTCTCTCTCATCTTTTTTTTCTTATTTCACTGCCCTCATTTTCCCCTTCATCAACTTTTCCTTCTTATCCCTCTCTCCTTCACCCCGTTCCCCAGTGTGTCTGTGTGAACAGAGAAGGGTCCTCATCCATCTAACACACACACACACACACACACACACACAACCTCCTGATACACACTTTTGACCCTGTAAGCCATTAGTCTATGGAATGCTTTCTTTTCTTTTCTTTCCCCGTATTTTGTATTTTGGAGTGTGTGTGTGAGTGTGTGTGTGTGGTGTGTGTGTGCGTGAGTATGAGTGTGTGTGAGTGTGTGTATGCGTGTGTGCTTGATCATGGGGTGTGTCTCTCACATCTGTCCTTACAGGCTCCGTTTCATAAATATTAGTTGCACAAAAACAACCCGGGGAAATTCATAATGACACACACATACACACTCTACTCACACACACACACACACACACACACTCTCACACACACACACACACACACACACACTAACTCACACTCACACAAACGCACACACACTTTTCTGCCTGTCCTGTTCAGCATAAACGGTATTTCTTTTCTCACACTATTTACTGTGGTATAAGAGGAACAACACACTTTGCAGACACACACACACACACACACACACTACACACACACACACACACACTGCAAGGCCAAGATTCTCTCTCTCACACCTCTGATTCAGGTACTGACCGCGCCCATCATTTGAATCAGAGTGTGTGTCACACTGTGTGTGTGTGTGTGTGTGTGTTGTGTGTGTGTGTGTGTGTGAGGCTGTTTTTCCATTTTATTACTTTAACAAGCTGGGTCAATGAACATGAGTACGAGGACACATGCGCGCACACACACACACACACACACACACACACACACACACACACACACTCACACACACACTCTCTCTCTACTTATGCGAATGGACTTCTTCAACAGTCTCAGAGATCAGTGTGATCTCAAACCGTGTGTGTGTGTGTGTGTGTGTGTGTGTGTGTGTTTGTGTGTGTGTGTCCGCACACATTTTCATTGACCCAGCTTGTGTGTGTGTGTGTGTGTGTGTGTGTGATGAAATGTGTGTGTGTGTGTGTGTGTGTGTGTGTGTGTTCTGAGAGATCAAAAACACAAATGGTGGAGTCTCTCAGCTCAGCTTCCTCATTTGCATATTCAATTAGTGATTAGCATTTCTCCTAACGAAGTTCTGACTCACTAATTAGTGTTGATTAATTATGAATGAAGTCTCAGAACCCCACAGCTACCTGTCTCCTGCTCCACCGAGATCCCCGCTCTCCCTCCATCTCTCTCCATCACTCCATCACCTCCTCCATCACCTCCTGCACCACCTCTCCATCATCTCTCCATCACCTCCTCCATCACCTCCTGCACCATCTCTCATCATCCTCCTCATCATCACCTCCTGCATCATCTCTCATCTCTCCATCACCTCCTCATCATCACCTCATCCATCCATCATCCACCTCCATCACCAACTCCACCTCCTCCATCACCTCCTGCACCACCTCCTGCATCTCTCTCCTCCATCACCTCCATGCACCTCATCACCTCCTGCATCATCATCTCTCCCTCCTCACCACTCCTGCATCATCTCTCCATCACCTCCTCCATCACCTCCTGCATCATCTCTCCATCACCTCCTCCATCACCTCCTGCACCACCTCTCCATCATCTCTCCATCATCTCTCCATCACCTCCTGCCATCATCTCTCATCACCTCCTCCTCATCTCCATGCATCACCTCCTGCAATGCATCATCTCTCCATCATCTCTCCATCATCTCCATCCTCCCATCATCTCTCCATCATCTATCATCATCTCATCATCTCTCCATCATCTCTCCATCACCTCCTCCATCACCTCCTCACCTCCTCCATCACTTCCTCCATCACCTCCTGCATCATCTCTCCATCACCTCCTGCATCATCCTGCATCCATCACCTCCATCACCTCCTGCATCATCTCCTC
>JACRUU010000006.1:2687589-2717589 GCA_030449085.1 Kryptopterus vitreolus
TGGGAACAGTGATGAGGTCACGCGTTGACGTGAGGATCGGGAAAGAGTGTTGAGGTCACGTGTTCACGTGAGGATAGGGAACAGTGATGAGGTCACGTGTTCACGTGAGGATCAGTGAGAAAGAGTGATGAAGTCACGCGTTCACGCGAGGATAGGGAACAGTGATGAGGTCACGCGTTCACGTGAGGATGGGAACAGTGATGAGGTCACGCGTTCACGTGAGGATAGGGAACAGTGATGAAGTCACGCGTTCACGCGAGGATAGGGAACAGTGATGAGGTCACGCGTTGACGTCCTGCTGCAGGAATATGATGATCTGTGACGCTCCGTTTCTCCCACTGGATCTTTTCTGCTTCAGTAATGATTTCTTTTCCCACGTCACGACACTCGTGTAGAAGCCGGTTCGCTTGGTTCGGATCGCTCGGTTCGGATCGCTCGGCTCGATTCGGATCGCTTGGTTCGGATCGCTCGGTTCGGATCGCTCGGCTCGGATCGATCGGTTCGGATCGCTCGGCTCGGATCGATCGGTTCGGATCGCTCGGCTCGGATCGATCGGTTCGGATCGCTCGGCTCGGATCGCTCGGCTCGGTTCGGATCGCTCGGTTCGGATCGCTCGGTTCGGATCGCTCAGTTCGGATCGCTCGGTTCGCAACGCCACATCCACCACAAAATCATTCCAGAACCTTTCATCTCAAAGTGTATAATGTTGATTATTAGTGAAGGCGGGGCGCTGGGCGTGTTCCTCCTCAGGCCGGGTCAGGACTCGGATCAGCGCCGGTGTTTTCGCATCGTAACGCTGAACTCCAGAGTAATTTATTACCTCCTCTTAAACTCACAACCTTCTCCGGATCCCAGACGCGGCGACGCGACTGTTCTTTATTTCTGCCCCGAAAATAAAGGAATGATTTACAGCGTTCCCGGCGTTCCTCTTATGTTTTCCTAATTCCTGCAAAAATTGGGGGTTTATCACCCAAATACACAGAGGGGGAAACAGGGTTAGTGTGTCTGTGTGTGTGTGTGTGTGTCTGTGTACCTGTATTTCTATCATCCTAGATTAATGTGTAATGATTTTACAACATTAGGACGTTTTTAAAATTCAAATAAAATGAAACCTTTTAAATCACATTTTATTCACAATAAAATAAAGAAATGTGACACTTTTATGCACAAAATATCGATTGATAAAATCCAAAAAAAAAAAAAGGCTGCTACGAGTGTCAAAAATGTTATCAGTGAAAAAAAAGCAGAAAGCAAAAAGAACATTTAGAACTAATTACGCTCATTAACATCAGATCTGTAAGATGATTGGCTCGATGTCTTATAGACACACAGATTCTCCAATCAGCGAAAAGCATCCATTTACACCCCATAACATATCAAAACATTCAGACAGACTTTAAAGGGAAATAAAGTAACACAAAAATATTATTGTTTTTATGACGTATGTCATTATTTAGGCTAAATTTAGGTTTGATTATTCCAAAACTCACAATTTGCGTATAGAACTCGCCTCCAACTGGTTTCCTCCAAGAGCTATAGACTCTCTATGATGTTTGTGTTTACAGTTTGCCGTCACTCCGCTGACTGTTAATGATTTATGAAATGATTTAATGAAACATCGCACACGTTTGTCTACACTGTGTTTTTTTTAAGTATGATGTCATATGTTTAGGAACGTTAACCGGTTAAAAAAATAACATTAGCTGTGATTTTATTGTGTAAATGATATTTTGTGTGTTAGATAAAAGTACACGAGTTTGTGGGTGATGATTATTGCTTCTGTAGTTTCGCGGATGTCCACTAGGGGTCTCTATTTCCTCCAAAATGAGTTATGGAGCGACAGATAAGAGTGTTTGAGAGTGTAAGGAAGAAACTGTGTGTGTGTGTGTGTGTGTGTGTGTACATCACACAGCTTTTTATAGCTTGCTTCTGAAATACAATACAATAATGTTTATCCAAAATCCACTTACTATTAAACACACACACACACACACACACACACACACACACGTATCTGTATGACGGTCAGTTCTCACACACTGAAGATCCCCATGAAGGTGGACTGAGCAGAGAGGACGAGTTGAGCAGATCTCCGTGGGACAGAAAGTTCCAGAACTGACCCCGACTCCAGAAAGTGAATGCCTGAAATGCGCGCACACACACACACACACACACACACACACACTTTATGTAAATTGATTCTCAGAAATTGTTTTGAGTCAGGACAGTGCTGCTGCTGCTGTGTGGTATATATAAATATGAGGATCTGCTATGATCTCTCTGTTAAACCCCAGTGATGAGTGTGTGTGTGTGTGTGTGTGTGATCAGTGGGCGGAGTCAGAGAGTTGAGTATTAAGGCTCAGGTCAGTGGGACGTGAGCTTCACCTGCGGTGTAGCAGGTGTTCAGTGGCCCGCTGGCGTTACTGGGCATGGTCTTCAGGCACTTCATCAGTCTAGTCTCCGAGCCGTTCAGATACTTGGTGATCACGTGACCCATCAGCCTGGTGGGGTCCTTATAGAGTACCTGCGGCACAGGAGCGAGGAACACCGCCTGAGATCCTTCAAGCGTTCGCGCCGTATCCTGAACATCATCACAACTCACCTGACTGTAAATGAAGTACGAGCCCTCGGTCACCACGGTGATGAACTTCCCGGATACCTGAAGCCCCGCCCCCTGGCTCCGCCCCACCACCCAGGACAGAACGGTGGTGTCACGCTCGTCTGAAAAACAGAACATTTCTCAGGAATATTTTGACGAGTATAAAGTTGAATAAAGTGTGTGTGTGTGTGTGTGTGTGTGTGTGTGTGTGTGTGTGTGTACGTACTATACGAGTATGTGGAGAGAGGAACCAGGTGGACAAACATGCGACGTTCTGCTGAGTAATGACACAAACACAGGGCAGAAAACAGATTAATGAGAGATTTGTGTGTGTGTGTGTGTGTGTGTGTGTGAGAGAGAGAGAAAGAGAGAGAGAGAGAGCACCAAAAATGAACAGAAAAAGGAGAGAGTGAGAAAGTATTTCCTGTAATGTGGTGAGACAGGCAGGCAGAGGACACACTGCAGATCTGTTCATCCTCCACAGCCAGTGTGTAAGTCAGTATTAAACTCACTCTGTCTCTTCTGTCTGGTTTTGTTCTGTCCATCTGTCTGCTGTAAGGAGGCGTCCCGCTTCCCCCTGCTGCTTCCACACTCCAACGTCACCTGAAACACACACACACACACACAGGGTGTTTTACATCCACACCAAAAATCCACTGATCATGTGATTTCAGGATAAGACATTAGTGTGAGAGTGTGTGGGTGTAGATTTGGTAACTGAGACACATAAACATTACAGCACTGTGAATTTGTTTCTTCACATATCCCATGCTTGTTTTTGGAAGCTGCGGGGTCAGCCATGATACAGCGCCCCCTGGAGCACAGCGGGTTAAGTGCCTTGCTCACGGACACGAGTGATCTTCCGATCAGTAAACCAGTAAGTATTAAGACCACTGAGCTACACACCCTCCACAGACAGGTTAACAGGACGACAGACGTGATGACACACAGGTGTATGGATAACTTTAACAGACAGACAAGAGACAGTCAAATAAGCCAACAGGAAAAGAGACAGACAGACTGGTGGATATAAAGATAAAATAGGCCAGCGGACAGATGGATGGAAAGATTTATAGACCAGCAGACAGACAGGCAGAGAGATATATAGGCCAGCAGACAGAAATAGGATGAGAGACAGACGAACTGATGGACACATAAAAGATGACAAAATAAGATGATAGACAGACATATGATGACAAACTCTCTCTCACACACACAAATATATATAGGCAGAAAGACATATAGGTCAAACTGATAGACGCATACAGTAGATGACACACACACAGAGCTGAAAGGCTACCTGTCATGTTCTCCTGTCTACTTACGTGTGCTTGACAGACAGACGGAACGATGATCTGACAGAGCCACAGGCCTACACGCAGACAGACAGAGAGAGTAAGAGACAGACAGGTTTCTCCACTCACCCACCCCTGAGCAGCAGCAGAAGTTGCTGCACTCGGTCCTGACGCTCTGCAGCTCCGTCAGCATCCGCCTGTGCGTGTAATGTAGGTGGAGCAGAGCCGCCATCACCCCGAGCACATACACCAACACACTCCACTTCAGCATGACTCCACCGTCAGACAGACGCGTGCGCTTAGCGGAAACGGCAGGACATTTCAATTACACCATCACACTTCTGCAAATCTTCTGTTCTGAGGAAATGTCATTTTTTCCCCCGTCGATCCGCTTGTGAGAGCTGACTTTCACTTTCGGAATGTCCTCAGTGTCCGTGTGGGAGTGGACTGCTGCTGCTCCTGATCTGTTCCTGATCCTGCTGCTTACTCATCGGCCCTCTCCCCGAAATAATGCGCCTCTGTGCCGCGGAACAACACAGCAATTATCATCACCGCGCATTTCATTTCCATACAGGCCATGATGTCATTACCAACTAAACGCCTACTGTAAAAAAAACAAACAACTTTTATTATGACTCATACATTTATATATAAACATACAACAGAACATGTTTGTACAGATAAACGAGGCTATAACACCATACTGTATTACTCCCCTAGTCTATAACAGTAACGTTTCATTATAAATAGGAGATATTATGTTCATCATAAACTCTGTAGGACAAACAGGAAGCAATAATATTACAATTGGTGATAATAAACATCAGAATGAAAGAGAACAAGAACAATAAACACATCCATAAACATGTGACTCTAGATAACTGAAGGGAAACCCCAGAATTCAGTGCGAGACAGATACGGTGTGTCTAGACAAGACATCTCCGGAGGGGGCGTGTCCCAGTCTCTCCGAGCCTCTCTGTGTGCTGTTCCCGTCACCACGAATGACATCATGGGGTTTCCACCAGGAGCCAGATCCGTCATG
The DNA here is from genome assembly GCA_030449085.1 of Kryptopterus vitreolus. Lineage (NCBI taxonomy): Eukaryota > Metazoa > Chordata > Actinopteri > Siluriformes > Siluridae > Kryptopterus > Kryptopterus vitreolus. Next base: position 2,692,526 of record JACRUU010000006.1, read on the forward strand.
TCCTTACAGCCAGATAACACCTGAACACATGAATTATCGTTAGTAAGGGTTCGTTAGTAAGGGGTCGTTAGTAAGGGTTCGTTAGTAAGGGGTCGTTAGTAAGGGGTCGTTAAGGAACAAATGCTTTTATTTCACTGCTGTGATAAGTGAGGTGATTATGAGTGATCCCTGTGCTCAGGTTGAACCGCACCTGCTGCTGCTGGACCTGTGGGGGGACACTGCTGGGGTTCAGGTGTGATGGATGGGGGGCTGTGTAGTGTGTGTGTGTATGAGAAGGAGACAGGTTCAAACTCCACTGAGTCTCAGGAGGGGTCAGATTCCCAACATCTGTGGAGCAGATGTGTTCTGGAGTGTTATCCAACGTCAAACCCCACCACTTCTCCTTCTTCATCCTGTGACAAACACCATCACCATCATCACTACCATCATCTCCAATATAATCACTTTCACACTTTTCTCTCTCTCTCTCTGTACCCTGTTTCTTCATCCTTATCTCTGTCTATCTCACACTTTGTCTTTCCGTCTACATGAATGTCTTTCTGCACATCTTTTTATCAGCTAAACTATCTTTCCTGTCTGACTTCCTCTTTCTTTACTGCCCTCTGATAACTTTTACTCTCTCTCTCTCTCTCTCTCTCTCTCTCACTCTCTCACACTCACTCACTCCTCTATAGCACTCTGTTTCCTCCTCAGGTCCCCGATGTGCTGCATCACTGCAGTTACTTCTTTCTGTGCTGCATCTCCTCTCTGCACTCGTCCTCCCTTCTTCCTTCTGCGCATCAGCTGCGCCGGCGATGGCAGTGTGTACACGGAGACGTCCTCCTCCCTCACTCCTCTCCCTCTGCTACACATCTGTGTCTCATACACACACACACACACACACACACAACCTGACTCATCACACCACCTGTATGATCATTAGGTTAATAAACTAATTCAAAATGTTCCCAAAATAAATCACCCACAAACGTTTCCTACCCGATCTGTACAAATCTTTATTTCATCATAAAGTTTGGCTTTTAATCTAAAATGTTTCTTAGTTATAATTAGAGGTCGATGCAGGGATAGTTGATCGCTGGAGCAAAAATCCATACTGACAGTTTTTCCGGCTCCTGCTTTCCGCTGTCGTTACGAGAGCGCCCTCTAGAGGCGAATCAATGACGCCATATGTTGTTTGTTTATACACTGAGAGCGCTATATTATTCATTCATTCATTCTTCTTCTAGCGCCTTATAAGATCTTCCCTCGGGTCACGGGGAGTCTGTGTCAATCTCAGGCGTCTATGGGCATTAAGGCAGGATACACCCTGGATGGAATACCAACCCATCACACACACACACACACACACAAACACACTTGGGACAATTTTCCAAGGTGCCAATCAACCTGCCGTGCATGTTTTTGGACCGGGGAGGAAAACCGGAGAACCTGGAGAAAAAAAAACCCTGAGGCACGGGGAGAACATGCACAAACTCCACACACACATGGCGAAGACGGGAATCAAACCCCGACCCTGGTGGTGTGAGGCGAACGTGCTAAACACTAAACCATTGTGTCTCCCCCCGCTATATTAATAATAATAATTAATAATAATAATAAGGGGGCACGGTGGCGTAGTGGTTAGCACGTTCGTCCTCACACCGCCAGGATCCGGGTTCGATTCCCGTCTCGGTCATGTGTGTGTGGAGTTTGTGCATGTTCTCCCCGTGTCTCAGGGGGTTTTTCTCCGGGTTCTCCGGTTTCCTCCTGGTCCAAAAACATGCACGGTAGGTTGATTGGCACCTTGGAAAAATTGTCCCTAGTGTATGTGTCTCTGTGTGTGTGTGTGTGTGTGTGTTCCTGCGATGTGTTGGCATTCCATCCAGGGTGTATCCTGCCTTAATGCCCATAGACGCCTGAGATAGGCACAGACTCCCCGTGACCCGAGGGATCAGAGGATCGGATAAAGCGTTTTAGGTAGAAAATTAATGAATGAATGAATAATAATAATAATGCTCTTTAATATGTGATATATCTGTTGACGATCATTTGCAGAACAATATAATAAACTAATCTAACTTCAGGAGGTAAAATAACACGTTGAATCTCCACAATAATAACTGTTACAGATCAACTATAAAGAAAGAAACATTAAGTTTTCATATGAAGAAATGAATGAATGATCTGTCCTGACCATCTCAGCAGGTTCTCTGGAGAACAGGTGTAACGGATCTCCAGCGTACAGCTCGTCACACACTGCCTTCTCACTAAAAACACACACATTTCAGACAGAACTTTATCTGAGTAAAAGTGGAATTCGGTCCTGTCTCCTCATTCCTACACTCCTTTATCTATTCCTTTCCTTTCATTCTCACACTCCCTTTTCCTCATTATTCATTCATTCATTCATCTTCTAGCGCTTTATCCGATCTTCTCGGGTCACGGGGAGCCTGTGCCTATCTCAGGCGTCTATGGGCATTAAGGCAGGATACACCCTGGACGGAATGCCAACCAATCGCAGGGCACACACACACACACACACACACACACACACACATTCACACACTAGGGACAATTTTCCAAGGTGCCAATCAACCTACCGTGCATGTTTTTGGACCGGGGGAGGAAACCGGAGAACCCGGAGAAAAACCCCCTGAGGCACGGGGAGAACATGCACAAACTCCACACACACATGGTGTGTGAGGCGAACGTGCTAACCACTACGCCACCGTGCCCCCTTTTCCTCATTCTTTCCTCTCTAATTTGTAATCTTATATAATTAACTCGTAAATAAATGTAATAAATCGTTCGCCATGCTCCAAAGCTGCAGAGGAGGCTGTCACGTGACCGCGAGTAAAGGCGAGACGGGTCAGACACCTGGGTGTTTATTTGTTTGTTGATTGTTGTATGTATTTATGTATTGTTTATGATCACCCCGGGTATCTGAGGATCTTCTCCCAAACTTCATCACCACACAGAGGAACTGATGGAGGGAGATGAAGATCCCGCGCGGGGAGACACATCGGGACCGCAGAGCGCCGGTGCACCTCCCGGGACCGCCTGCAGGGGGCAGCACACACCGGATAATCACACTGGGCAGCATTTACTTACCACAACGAGCTGAAAAACGACAATAATAATAATATATTCAAATAAAATGTTAATATATTGAAATATAACATGTTTACTTTGCAAAACTGAGGAAATGTCCGCTTTCTGTTGTTTCTCCCGCGTCGGGTTGCTGCAGAGGGAGGCGGTGTGTGTTCCACTGCTGCCACATTGACCTATGCTAAGCTAACCTTTAATCAAAATGACTTAAGACGGTTGTTTTATATCTATTTTATGTACAGCGTTTATTTTAGTTTCTGTAATAATGTTTATATCTGAAGTAATTAAAATAAATAACGGCTCAACCTTTATAATATAATATGTAGATACAGACTGCGCGGTTTATCTCTATTTAGGCGGGCTGGTTCAGACGGGAGATGTTACGCATGCGCAGTAAATGACCATCGGTTCTGCCTGTTATTAATCCGTGTCTATTTACATTTATCTTTAAAATCAATGTATTTCAAAACTAATATACTTTTATATTTTTGTTCTATTATTTGTAGATATTTGTATTTTCCATTACTAAAGAATGGATTTTAGGATATTTATACACACGTTTAATTCTCTTTTTTTTTTACTTTTTGTATTCTCTCACTTCTTTGTGTCTTTTATCATTCTTCCTTTTTAAAATTCACTTCATTTTCTCACTATTCACTATTTCTCCTTCTGACCACTCATTTTTCTCCTACTCTCAATTTTTCCCAATTTTTTTTTACTTCGTTCTCAAACTCCCATTCATTTTACATTTTCTCACTACCTTTCTTATTTACCCAATTCCTCTATCCATTTTATATTCATTTTTTAATGACCTCACTCTCCTCGTCACCACTTTTTCTCTCTAATTAAAAAAATCCTATATTTGTCAGCCTATATTTTTAACATTTTTCTCTTTGCATATTCTTTGTGAAATATGACAATAATCAATATGATCTCATATGATCTTTCTTAGGGGGGCACGGTGGCTTAGTGGTTCCGGGTTCGATTCCCGTCTCGGCCATGTGTGTGTGGAGTTTGTGCATGTTCTCCCCGTGTCTCAAGGAGGTTTTTCTCCGGGTTCTCCGGTTTCCTCCCGGTCCAAAAACATGCACGGTAGGTTGATTGGCACATTGGAAAATTGTCCCTAGTGTATGAATGTGTGTGTGTGCCCTGCGATGGGTTGGCATTTGTCAGCCTATATTTTTAACATTTTTCTCTTTGCATTCCATCCAGGGTGTATCCTGCCTCAATGCCCATAGAGGCAGGATACCTGCCTCAATGCCCACAATGCCTCAATGCCCATGCCTGAGACGCCTGAGATAGACACAGACTCCCCGTGACCCGAGGGAAGATCGGATAAAGCGATAGAAGATGAATGAATGAATGATGATCTTTGTTTTTGGATATGACGTGGATTTTTATTCCCAGGATATGCGGCGACTTGAAAGTGTGCTGACGTCATCAGGGACCGGACGGTCGGATCGGGTTGCCAGATTGAACGTTGCATTTTTAGAATTTTTTTCTCCCAATAACAGTAAATTAAAAACACAAGCGGGTACTGAGTCCTTTTTTTGTCTTTCTTTTTTATGCTTCTCTCACTCATCCTTTTTTTAAACATTTCTGTATCACAATTTCACCCAAAGTCATCCAAAAATGTATACATAATATCAGGAAAAGAAAATCATAATTTACCTGTAATGCGACATTTGGTCAAAGTTTCTCCCATTATATATAAATACATATATAGAAATTGTATAATGTGCTAATCCTTCGGAAAAGAGCGTTTTAATAGAGATAAATCTGGCAACACTTCCACCGCGATTCTCTGCGATCTGGCAACCCGGCGTGTGAGGCTCGTCCACCCTGATCGCGCGAGACGGCAGAGCGGATCCCGGGGCCGCACGCGAGGCCGAACTTTTACCGGTCACTTTTTTTTTCTTTTTCTTTTCTTTTTTTTTTTTTTTGGCCTCTCCTTATTTTCCCGAGGGTTTTCCTTCTGTCCTCAGAGTCTTCACTGGGAATTTTATCCCGGTTTAAACTCCCTGACGGTCCCGTTGGGCCGCTTGTATTCCTGTCAGCGCCTTTATTAGGGATCGGTTCTGACGGGATTTGGGAAAAGTCCGGAGTTTGACGTCTCGATGCTAAGTGGCTAACAGGGCGCGAGAAAAAGTAACATCAGCGAGGAAATTCAACTTTATCCGGGAATTTTCCACACTTTAAGGAGGTTTTTGCGGCCAGAAGTGAAAAGATCTGAGGAAAAGTGTGATTTTTCCGTGTCGGCGGTGTTCCAGAACAGCCGGTGATTAGCATGCTAAACAGGTGCGGCTAGTCTGAAGACTCGGAATTTTTCTGCTTTTCATTTTGTTTATTTCCCCCTCCTCGGATTTCCTGTGGTAAGTTATTTACTTTAACCTTCTCTAATGACCGCTTTTAGAACGTATGTTCAAACGACTCGTTGTTTATCATCTTAAAGCTGTCATAAATACACTTTTAGTATTAAAAGTACCTCGTGAACTATGACGTGTGTTTGTTTGATCGATTGTGTAATGTTTGTTTATTGATCTTTCAACACAGTATTGTTTTATCTCCTTGTTTTTGCTTACTGATGCTTTAAATTATAACCCGAGACACGGAATCGACTCCGCATGAATCATGTGAGGGAGTCATTTGAGTTGATTCACTGTGAAAAAACCCTGCTGAGCTTTTTTTCTCTCTTTCATTTTTTTTTTTTTTTTTTTGTTAATCTGGACACACCCACACACACACACACACACACACACACACACACACACACACACACACACACACACACACACACACACACACGAGATCAGGTGCCACATGTGTGTGTAAATACACTCCTGATACTGTGTGTGTGTGTGTGTCAGTGTCAGCATTCTCTTTCTCTGTGTAGTTTTTCCTCATCTTTCTTCATTTCATCCCAATCTCCTTTAATCTTCCTTTTCTTGTCATCTCATTCTGTCTTTTTCCGCTCTGGGTGATTTTTTCCCCCCATCTTTTCCACATCAGTGCTTCTTCTTTCTCTTGTTTTTCTTTTATTAAAAACATATTAATAAGCTGTCATTTTTCCCTGTTCTCTCTTTTTGTTCCTTTTTTTTATTTGTCCGTCTCTTTTTCTTTTATACATTTTTCCCTTTGGTTTGTACATACTGGATCTTTCCTTTTCATTTCCCCCTTTATCTTTCCTTTTGATGTTTTCTTCACTCTCTTCATTCTTCATATGTTCCTTATGTTCTAAACCATCTTTTACTCCTCCTCTCCATCTTTCTCCTTCCCATCTCTCCCTCTCTCTCTCTCTCTCTCTCCATCTGTCCCCACCCCTCTCTTTTCTCTTTACCTTTCACATTTACTCTCTGTCTATCTCTCTCTCTCTCTCTCTCTCTCTCCTGTTTTTTCTCCTCTTTTGCAGGTGTTAATATTTTCTCTGCTCTGTGTTGAACCTGTTTCCCTTCAGGCATTTTTGGCTGCCTTTACTGTCTGCAGTGCCTCATTACAGGGCAGGAGGAACACAACACACACACACACACACACACACACACACACACACACACACACACACACACACACATTCCTGAGGTCTATAGTAAAAACTTACCAGGTCTGTCATCTCTCTCTCTCTCTCTCTCTCTCTCTTATTTATTTACATTTTCTTTTTTTGTTACCACACAGTTGTTGTGTGTTAAAAAAGGATTGTTAAGACCTTAACACACTGTGCGTGTTTGTGGGTTTTGTGTGTTCTGTGTGTGTGTGTGTGTGTGTGTTCAGTGTGTTTGTACAGAACCGACCTGAGATGAGGACAAGCTCAGAGAACGAATGAACTGAACTCGTGTACTCGTTTTTTTCGGATGATTGTAATCAGTTTTTACTTTTACTAAAACCGTTTTTTATTTTATTTATTTAAACACTTTTACTTGAGGCTTGTTTAGATTTTTTTCATTACCTTCATCATTTCCAGTAAGAACAATGATTTAGGAGAACATAAATCTGTACCGAAAGTATTGGGACACTTTTGGCCTTATATGGTTCTGACTCCAGTTTGGGAGGGACAGAACTGTGCGGGATAAAGACAGTTCATTGGTTGGAGTTGATCTTCTGATATAACGACTGTTGAACACATTTGGGAAGAATGTAAACGCTGAGCCTCCTCACCTTCTCATCTACATCACTACCTGCACCTTTATAACACCTTTATAGCTGCATGGATCTCCATAAAGTCTGGTGGAACATCTCCCCAGAAGAGTGGAGGTTTTTTAGTTAGGCGTGATTCTTGTTTCAGTCGTTTTTCTGATGTATAAACTCCATTACATTCCTAAAACGTTTGTGTTGATTGTGATGTTGATCTCATCACCTCCCTTTTTCCCCTCTCATTTTACAGTTAAATTATTAATGGACAACCGTGTTTTATCTATCTGTAGTGAAAAATAAGTAGAGGAATGTTTCACACTCACACACACACACACACACACACACACACACACACCCACACACACACACACACACACACACGCGTTCATTCCTAACAGTCTTGTTTTTGTCCACACCAAAGATAAGGCAGGTTTGGTCAGGTTCAAGAGCACGAGGCTGCAGACGAAATACTCAGGGGCGTGCGCTTATAGGAAAATAACCAACACTACAGGGGGTTTTCTCACAGCATGTCCAAGTCTTTTATTCTTCTTACATCACAAAAATATTCTGACCATTACTGCTTTTTGTTTATCTGTGCTATATTGTATATGTTATGTTGTAACACATGGGATTCATTTCTTTATAAGGGTAATAAAGAGGCTTTTTTTTTCCCCCTGAAGAATAAGCACTTAATAATTAACGTCTTGAAATTAAAGTTTTCTTTCTTTAGTGTGTGAGAGAGAGAGAGAGAGTGTGTGTGTGTGTGTGTGTGTGTGTGGTGAGAGAGAGAATGGACTGCACAGTAATTGCGTGAGCCTGAGCATGTTTTGAAATTGTCAGTGAAATGTGTGTAATGTCAGCTATGTTCATCATGCAGGCTGTGTCACTGAGAGGGGTGTGTGTGTGTGTGTGTGTGTGTGTGTGTGTGTGTGTGTGTGCGCGGGCGCACTTCTCTGTCTCTGACTGACATTGATGTGTGTAGATCTTGTTGTTGTTGTTGACTACTTTGTTTGCTATAGATATTTTATTACACACACACACACACACACACACACTCACACACCCCCATAAAGCACATTCCTTAGCAGCCCACCCCGTTCTCTCATACCAGACTAGCTATGCCTGAAATACACTGTACAGGATTTATTGAGGAGGGGCTCAGGGTCTGGCTGGCCAAAACATTGAATTAATAGCTTCATAGTGCACAAGCACACACACGCACACACACACACACACACATTACACACACACACACACACACACACACGCGCACACGCACAAGATCTCAAACGTACAAAGTGCACCACATACAATGTTTCACATTGCGAATTCTGTATAATGTGTAAATCTCTTTCATCCATCTCTTCTTCCTATTTCACTCTGTACCTGTTAATCTCTCCCTTTCCTCTCCAACAACCTTTGCTCAACTATCGCTCCTTTTCTCTCCCTTTCTTTCTCTCTTTTCTAATCCATCTTTCTGTTCTCCTTACTCAGTCATCTCAGTTTTTCTTTTTCTCTTTCTTTTTCTCTCTCTCCCTCCCTCTTTTATACACCCATCTCTCCTTTCCACTTGTTTAACCATCTCTTTCTCTTTCACCCATTTATCTCTCCCTTCCCCCTGGCTCACCAGTCTCTCTCTCTCTCTCTCTCCATCTCTCTCTCTCTCTCTTTCTGTAGCTTTACATATTTTGCTATAATGATGGGATTTAATTTATCTTCTGTTGAAGTGTGACTTGGCTGAGTGCCAGACTGTTCATCCTGATAAAGGAAACACCTGTTACAACACACACACACACACACACACACACAACACACACACACACACCACACACACACACACACACACACACACAGGCCCACACCTGTATGTCTAATTCCACCATAAGGTGAATGATCTGTCTGGAAAATATTAGGAGAGAATGGAAATAAAGAGAGTGAGAGGAAAAAATAATGTCCCTCCATCTCTTCAGACTGGTTTCAGTCTTTTCTCTTATTTTGGGTTTTTGTTTGGAGCAAAAACTCAAAGCATCTGTTTAAGAAATCTGTTGTGTCAACATCAGCTTCATGAAATGCACAAGAAACCAAAGGTGTGTGTACATTAGAAAATAGCATTCATAACAATGCACTTGTGTGATGTTTAGTTATGTGTGTGTGTGTGTGTGTGTGTGTGTGAAAGAGAGAGAGAGAGAGAGAGAGATCAGAATGCTCCAAACCCACTGTCTTGGTCCTGCAGGTGCTTACAGCTGATTGGCAGGTGGTTGCCATGGCGTCTTCGGTAAAGGTGGCAGTTCGCGTGCGGCCCTTCAACAACCGTGAGACGAACCGCGCAGCAAAGTGTGTTATCCAGATGCAGGACAAGTCTACCTGTGAGTTTTACTTAAGCGCACACACACATACACACACAAAAACGACACAAACGTGCGCGCACACACAACACACACACACACACACACACACAAAAACGACACATTAAAGAAAACGTTGTTAATCCTCCTAACCCTGCTGCTCTCACACGCTGCGTCTCGGAGCTACAGAAACGTAAGTGTTCGCTGATTTATTCAAATTTCATCCATTTTCAAACACACCCTCCTGTTCATGATAGTTTTTCAGTATTTGTTTATTTTTTATTAAGGTTGTCTCTACATCAATCAGATATATTTTTTAATTGCTTTCTGACATTATTTATTTGTAAGTGATTTGAGTGCGTGTCCGTTGTTTAGCGTGATGTCAGAGTGGTTTATCCGTGCCGTTTAAGCCCCGCCCACAATGTAACCATTTAAAAACTTTTTAAACCCTTATATGTTTGTGTTTAGATGTAGCCTGTGCTAAAGCGGTGCTAGCCGTCCCGTGTTAGCGCTACTGCTAAGCTTTTAACCGCACTGTGCTACATTCTCTTCTTCTTACTCAGCATTTCCACCATTTTTCCACAGTGTGTGTTCCTGTCTCACCGCTCCACTTTCTCTTCTCACAATTCCTTTTTCCCACATCCCCACACCCATTTCCCGTCCCCCCCCCTCTCTCTCTCTCTCTCTCTCTCTCTTTCTTTATTTACAACTCACAATGCCAGCACTCTGTTTGCTTTAAACCCCCCTCCAGTATAAATACAGTCCTGTGGTCGAACCCAGAGTCCCAGACTGCACCATTGTTATCCTTCTGCTCCTCATTCTCTTCTTCCTGTAGGCAATCCTTCTTTTCCTCTTTTCTGTCCTTCACTGTTATGCAAGAGAATTTAAATACTGATCTGAGATCAGTGAGAGAAGGGGGGGCGGCAGGGGGGGCCCTCTTGCCTCGCTTTACACTCTCTGTGCTTCCCTCTGTCTGTATTTAAACATGGCCGAAACCAGGAAATGTGGGGGGAAAATTCAAGGTGGTCCCTCACCCCCACGTTCTGTCTCTCCTTCCTCTCTCTCTCTCTCTCTCTCTCTCCTCCTCTCTCACCACTTTCTCACTTCTCTTCTCGCTCATTCACTCCCTCATGTATTTATCCATTTACTGAAATTCAGTTCTTCACAAATTAAATAAGTTTAATCTGGTTTAAAACAAGTTATAGTGTATATATATAATATTACACCAGTAGAAACTCTTTATTCCTGTTTTTAATCGCCAGTGTTTAACTGTTTGTGTTGCAGGCATCAGCAACCCCAAACAGCCCAAAGACACACCCAAGAGCTTCACATTCGATTATTCCTACTGGTCACACAGCAGCGTGAGTCTCTCTCTCTCTCTCTCTCTCTCTCTCTCTCTCTCTCTCTGGATCTCTCTCCTCTCTCTCTCTGTACTACAACCTGAAACATCAGAATGCACAAACTGCATTCTTTACTCACATTCTATATGTTCATATTGACGAAAAGCAGTGACACACAGAGGAATGTTCTCTCTAAGTCAGTCTGGTGTTGGTTAATGATGATCTGATTTGCCCCGTGTTAGGAGGAGGACCCATGCTTTGCGTCTCAGAGGAAGGTATATTTGGACATTGGGGAGGAAATGCTGCTTCACGCCTTCGAAGGATACAACGTCTGCATCTTCGCTTACGGTCAGACAGGAGCGGGAAAATCTTACACCATGATGGGCAAACAGGAGCCCGAGCAGCAGGGCATCATTCCACAGGTGAGGGGGAGGAACCTGGGAGACATCAGTTCCCAGGGCTGGAATTTAACTCTGTGAGAGAGAGAGAGAGAGAGAGAGAGAGAGAGAGTGTGAGTCTGTGTGTGTGTTCTTCGTTTCACTTACTGTGTAGATGACCCTTTTTTTTTTTCGAGCTACTTCCGCTACACTTATGTAGCTTCGTGTGTGCATAGCCCTGAGAGAGAGAGAGGAAGACGGGAGAAGAGAGGTAAGGGAGAGGAGAGAGAGAGAGTGTGGGGTGTGGTTGGTGTTTTGTGTGTTACTATTCTGCACACTTACCTGTATAGCCCTTAACCCGCTTGTTTACTTCCATGCTTACACAATTATTCAGTGATTTGCTTACGTACTTGAATTCTTGCACACTCATTCTTTTATCTTAATTGCTTGCTTACTTGTTTTAGTGACTTTCCAACAAACTCATTCTTATTTAAATGCTAATTATTTATTTGCTCACTTATTTTTTTAGGAATAATTTTAGGAATCGTGTAGAGCAGTGCAAACTAATAATAATAACCTTGTAATGGAAAAGAAACTAGTGCAGCTAACTGTGTGTGTGTCTGTGTGTCTGTGTGTCTGTGTGTGTCTGTGTGTCTGTGTGTCTGTGTGTGTTTTGTTTCTCGGCCAGCTTTGTGAAGATCTGTTCAAAAGAACTGCAGATAACAACGACCCGGACCTGTCCTACTCTGTGGAGGTAAGTCTCTATTCAAAACTAATTAATTGGCCAATCAGAGACCAGAATCCCAACAGGTGTAGATACGTTTACACAACAGTGTGTGTGTGTGTGTGTGTGTGTGTGTGTGTGTGTGTGTGTGTGTGTGTGTGTGGGTTTGGTGTGTGTGTGTGTGTGTGTGCAGGTGTCGTACATGGAGATTTACTGCGAGCGTGTGAGGGATTTGCTGAACCCAAAGTGTAAAGGTCCTCTGAGAGTCAGAGAGCATCCCATCATGGGTCCGTACGTAGAGGATTTGTCCAAGATGGCCGTCACCAACTACAGCGACATCGCCGACCTGATGGACTGCGGCAACAAAGCCAGGTATCATTTAATAACGATAATATTCAAATCAGATATAATCAATTTAACATGAAATCAGCTGCTTTTAAATAAAAATGGTGAATAGTAATAGGTGAATGGTAAATAAAAATGGTGAATAGTAATAGGTGAATGGTAAATACAAATGGTGAATAGTAATAGGTGAATGGTAAATACAAATGGTGAATAGTAATAGGTGAATGGTAAATAAAAATGGTGGGGTTAATGAACAATTCATCAATAAATCAAATAGTAACGTAATAAAGCGATAAATATACATTTCTGCAGGACAGTGGCTGCTACCAACATGAACGAGACGAGCAGTCGCTCTCACGCCGTCTTTACCATCCTGTTCACACAGAGACGCCACGACCAGATGACCAACCTCAACACTGAGAAGGTGTGTGTGACTGACAGGGCTGATGATGCCCCTCCCCCTCTTCCTCATTCATTCTAAAATAATGCACATATTCTGACCAATCAGATTCCAGCATTCAGCCGTGCAGTATTGTAATAACCTTTACATCATGCATTGTCATGATTATTTTGCCTTTCTCTTGATTTCCCACAGTTTCAAGTACTTTTAAGATTTGTGTGTGTGTGTGTGTATTAATGTGTGTGTAATGTGTGTGTGTGTTGTTCAGGTGAGTAAGATTAGCCTGGTCGATTTGGCAGGAAGTGAAAGAGCCGATTCATCTGGGGCGAAGGGCATGAGGTTAAAGGTGAGACTAGAGCTTTTTAAAGTACTGTCATTTTAATAAATGCTTTAAAACAAGAAATAAAATTATTGAGCATAAAAAAATCTCTACTTAGATGAGTTTTTGTATTGTTTTTTAAATAAAAGGAAGGTGCAAATATCAACAAATCTCTCACTACACTGGGGAAGGTCATCTCAGCACTGGCAGAAATGGTGAGACACACACACACACACACTGTAGACAGACAGAGCTGTTTTGTATATCCTTTGGTTTTATTTCCATTTACACACATATATAAACCTGAATGAAATGTTAATCTTTTGAATTCTTGTTGTTGTTTTCTCCTTTATGTTAAACAGCAAAGCACCAAAAAGAGAAAATCTGACTTCATACCCTACAGAGACTCGGTACTTACCTGGCTACTGAGAGAGAACCTGGGTAAGTGTGTGTGTGTGTGTGTGTGTGTGGTGTGTGTGTGTGTTTGTTTGTTTGTTTGTTTGCATGCAGCTTTGAATGTTTTTGTTTGTTAAAGGGGGAAACTCTCGTACGGCCATGATTGCTGCTCTGAGTCCTGCAGACATCAACTATGAGGAAACCCTCAGTACACTCAGGTACACACACACACACACACACCCACACACACACCAGGTAAAAAATTATAATGAGAAAAAAGTATTATATAAAAATGGCATTTTGTGTGTGTGTGTTTGTGTGTAAAACACCGGGCGGTGTGTCAGGTATGCCCGCAGATCCGCTGTAACGCCATCATTAACGAAGACCCTGTGTGTGTGTGTGTGTGTGTGTGAAATTGTTTCTGTCGTGTGGGGGTGTGGTGGGGAACAGGTCCGGTGTGACGATGTGTGGTGTGTCATGTTTATGCGGACCGGGCGAAGCAGATCCGCTGTAACGCCATCATTAACGAAGACCCGAACGCTCGTCTGGTCCGAGAACTTAAAGAGGAAGTATCACGTCTCAAAGAACTGCTGCTGGCTCAGGGTCTCAGCGACCTCATACCTATTGCAGGTAACACACACACACACACACACACACACACACCTGTGTACCTGTGTGTTTATCTTGTATATTGTGATATACACAGGGATATATACATGTAAACAACACACACACATTTTAATAATAAACCTGTCAGCATCGTCTGTAGTGGGAGTTCCAGGCCTATCCCAGCAGCCCCCTGCTCCTGATATCCAGATTACCCATGATGCCCCTATGGAAGACCTCCAACCCACCAGCCCAGTAAAAATTATTAGCAAAGAAGAGGCTGTGGAGAGACTGAAGGTAACAAATACACGGTCACACACACACACACATTTTCTTTTTTTGTTTGTTTGTTTGTCTCCTGAATTCATCCGTCCTTTGTCATTCACTTACCCCTCTCTCTCTCTCTCTCTCTCTTTTTCTCTTTCTTAGGAGACAGAAAAGATCATTGCAGAGCTGAACGAGACCTGGGAAGATAAACTCCGCAAGACTGAATCTATAAGATTAGAGAGGTAGGAACACACACACACACACACGCGTTTGTAGTCATGCACACCGAACTGTAAGACATTATATCCAGTTACTTGGTACTTCAGCTTGTTTTGATTCTGTGTGTGTGTGTGTGTGTGTGTGTGTGTGTGTGTTGTGTGGGTGTAGGGAAGCATTGCTGGCAGAGATGGGCGTGTCCATTAGAGAAGACGGAGGGACTGTTGGTGTATTTTCTCCCAAAAAAGTGTGTTTCTAAACCTTCTCTCCATGAGTACAGCAATGATCTTTGTTTTTGCAATGCTTTTTATTTTTTACTATTAATAAACCATACACATACATTTATTACACAATAATAATATAATCTATTGTGTGTTTGTTTTACAGACTCCACATTTAGTAAACTTGAATGAAGACCCTTTGATGTCAGAATGTCTGCTGTATTATATTAAAGATGGAATAACCAGGTATGGAATCACCTGCGCCGTATCCTGTCCATACATCCAAAATAAAATACTGAAGTACTGAATCATGAAAATGTACTAAATTAAGTAAACAATTATATTAATAAATAAAGACAAGGATGTAATTAAATTATAAATCATGGACACAACAGTATGGATTTTATGATAATTTGATATAAAAAAAAAGCCCAATATTTGCAAAATAATTTACAGGATCTCACCAGTGTGATGAGACATTCCTCTCTAATTGTAGTGGTGTGATTATTCTGGAACAAGGGAGTGTAATATTAGACAGTAAATACATTTGTGTGTTAGTAGACGGTTTGACTGTGTGTGTGTGTGTGTGTGTGTGTGTGTGTGTGTGTTTGTGTGTGTTGCAGGGTTGGGCAGGAGGATGTCGATATTCGTCTGAGTGGTCAGTTTATAAAGGAGCTGCATTGTGTGTTCTGCAGTGATGTGGATGACAACGGGGAAGGTAAAGCTGATGTGTAATTTATAAGTGTATTGTCTTTCACTGCATTTCAAATTTATTTGCTGTACATTTATTCATTTATGTTACTATCTATCAAGCTCTCTAATCTTTTTTCCCCTGTCCGTCTGTAGTTATTGTGACTTTGGAGCCTTTACCCGGAGCAGAAACGTACGTGAACGGCAAACAGATCACAGAAGGAGCCGTTCTTAAACAAGGTTCAGAATCATTCTGATATTTCATTTGGGTTCAGGGTCTCCATATTTGTGAGCATGCAAACATAATGCAAAACGTTTACTGTGTGTGTGTGTGTGTGTGTGTGTGTGTGTGTGTGTGTGTGTGTGTGTGTGTGTGTGTGTGTGTGTGTGTGTGTGTGTTAGGTAACCGAATCGTGATGGGGAAGAACCACGTGTTCCGTTTTAACCATCCCGAGCAGGCTCGGTTGGAAAGAGAGCGCAGTATCACTCATGACCAGCAGGGGGAGCAGGTGGACTGGAGCTACGCACAGAAGGAACTGCTGGAGAAACAAGGCATCGATATTAAACAGGAGATGGAGAGAAGGTTAGAGAGAGAAAGAGAGAGAGAGAGAGAGAGAGAGAGAGAGAGAGAGATTGGGAATGAATGAGAAGAGATCAATGTAAAAAGAATTAAAATGATGAGAGGACACAGGAATTAAAAAAGTTAAGTGTAGGAGTTGAGATGACGTGTGGAGTAAAATAGGAATCAATAAAAAACACATTTACACTGTTTGTGTTCCTCAGGCTGCAGGATTTAGAGAATCAGTACCGTAAAGAGAAGGAGGAGGCCGACCAACTGCTGGAACAGCAAAGACTGGTGAGATGGAGAGAAAGCTAGTGTGTGCACACACACACGCGCACACACACACACACACACACACACCACTTTCCTGTTGATGTTCCCAAGAGTGTGTGAGTCAGATTGAAGTATAGATAGTGTGAATACATCTCTGACCTTGACCTTGATCTGTCTCACTCACTTACTCACTCTCTCTCTATCTCTCTCTCTCTATCATTATTTATATATATCCTTTCACTTACCTCTGTCAGTCATGTTGGCCTTTTTAATCTCTTCTTACATCTCTCTCTCTTTCATACACAGTTAATTGACTGAACCTTCTATATGCAGTTACAGTACAGTTAAAACATTAGAATGACTCTTTCTTTGTGTGTGTGTGTGTGTGTGTGTGTGTGTGTGTGTGTAGTATGCAGACTCGGACAGTGGTGATGACTCTGATAAACGTTCCTGTGAGGAGAGCTGGAGGCTCATATCATCCCTCAGAGAGAAACTACCTGCCAATAAGGTGTCTATCGCTATTTATCTTTCTTTTCTCTCTCTCTCTCTCTCCCTCTTCTCTCTCTCTCTACCTCACACACACAAACACACACACTACTCTCAGGACCATTCTGTACCAGCTTCCAAGTGACCTTTTTCCCGTAACTTTGTTCAGTAATATAAACTGTGTGTGTGTGTGTGTGTGTGTGTGTGTGTACACTCAGGTGCAATCCATAGTAAAGAAGTGCGGTTTGCCTAGCAGTGGGAAACGGCGCGAGCCTCTGCGTGTGTATCAGATCCCTCAGCGACGGCGTCTTCCTGCCAACCTCGAAACCAAACAGCACCCGAGTGTGGAGGAGCTGCGCACTCAGGCCATTAAAGAGATCTGCTACGAGGTACACACACACACACACACACGGTTACACCACAACAAGGATTTTATTTTTATGTAAAGTTTTTTTTTTTCCCCCTTTACATTTATTGCATCACTAAAACACACACGTTTGGTCATAGCTCTATTAAACACCACATATAATCATCCATAATAAATAATTAATTACATTCAGAACATATTAGACTTTTTATTTACTTTAACCAGCTTTTATTACTTTTATGTCAAGTTCATTATTATGTGTGTTATATTAACACTATATCATGTTAAATGGGTGGAAAGTGTTATATTAATGTTTTAAAGGTTTAGAAAGGCGCCGACACTTTATTACAGATGCACTCTGGGCCTACGGCATGAACCGTACGATTATTGTTTGTTCCGTCCTCCTCAGGTGGCACTGGGAGATTTCCGCCACACCCGGCAGGAGATCGAGGCTCTGTCCATCGTCCGCATGAAGGAGCTTTGCAGGACGTACGGACAGAGAGACCCTCAGGAGAGAGAGAGCTGGAGGAGCGTGGCGAGGGACGTGTGGAACACGGTGGGCATTGGCGAGGACGAGCCCGAGGCGGAGGAGAAACCCGGCGGGGGGAGGGAGAAGGAGAGGGGGAGAGGACCGGAGGGAGGGAAGACGGACATGGGAGATCTGAAAGCGCACATCGATAAACTGACCGACATTCTGCAGGAGGTGAAGCTGCAGAACAACATGAAGGATGAAGAGATCAAAGCACTCAGGGACAGAATGGTCAAGATGGAGAGCATCTTCCCTGTCGAGCTGCAGGTAAAACAATCTCACACACACACACACACACACACGTGTAGAAAGAGCTTATCGATACCTGTCTCGGAGTTAATTAGAGCCCAGATCATTATTAGGACGTGCGTGTTGTGATGGAGATGTTGTTCCTCACAGGGAGACGAGGATTCCATGGCGGATCCGGACGTTGCGGTATCCGAAGACGGGGCGGAGGAGCCTGGGTGGCGTAGCGAGGAAGACGGCGGGTATCGTCGAGGTCGTCACAGGTGGCAGTATCCAGACAGGTATCAAGATGTCAAACGTCGCCGCGGTAACGGCGCTCCATCCAATCCCCAAACGGGTCGCCCTCAGAACAACCCCTTCAGCGGCGGATCGGGACGCATCCCAAACACGTTCTCCGCACCTCAGACCGGTCGTGTCCCTAACGGACCGTTCCTACCGGGGACCGGCCGCTTCCTGCCGCCGTTGGAGAGGAAGTTGCAGTTTCCTTTTAAGGGAAATTCTCAGCAGCGCGGCTTCCACTGGGTACCGTCAGCCAATCAGAGGGAACCGGACACACAACAGGAAGAACAGGAGTCCACGTCCTCTTCTTCCCCGGTGCACACTTTCCAGTCCCCGCCTTCTCCGAATAAGGGCCAATGGCAGCGGCGTAACCACGGAAACAGAGGACGCGGGAACCGGAACCGCTCTCGTAACCGGGGAAGAAACCCGTTCGACGGATTCATTCAGAACCAGCACGAAAACAACGGAGAGCAACAAGACGGCGCGGGGCCACACCCGAGGGCGAAGTACACGTGGCACAACCCGAACACGGGCGCAATTCAGGACGGAGCCCAACAGAACCTCAACCAGCAGAGCAAGCACGGCTTCCAGAAACACCAGAACCAGTACTACTACGTTCCTCCACGGCTTCAATCCTCACCACCAGAGAAGATCCACAACTGGACTGGAGAGGGTTCTGGTCCCACAAATGCCCCGCCCACTCGTCATGACATCACCAGCCCTATGGAGACCTGATTGGTTTGAAGAGCGAGACAGGAAGTGATGAAGGAATCGGTCATGTTGAAATGAGAACAGTGATGATGGAGAATGAAGAAAGTCCAGTTGGATTTGAGGTTTATTGTTTTGTTTTTATTTTGGTTTGTGATCGTTTTTGCAGTGGAGACTTTTTTTTTTTTTTTCCTCAAAAAAAAAACGAATGAATGCTGGTCAAAAAAAAAAAACGAATGCTGGAAGCGATTTATCATTTTATATTACTAATTAATTTTAATATTTACTCTGAGGGAGAACACACTACACACACTTCTCATCGCACACAAGCTTGAAACAGATCGTGTATCAGTGCAATGACGTTACGGTTTTTACACGCAAACCGCAGCGTGCTGGCTTTCTTTTGTTTGTTTTTTTCCGCAACACTTGCGAATCACGCTTCAGGCTTCGTCACGCCTACAATCCTTTTATAAACACCCTCTTTATGATCTGTGTATCGATCGTATGTATATATACATATATATTATGAACCAGTGTGGGAGAGAACGAGACGGCGTGGGGGAGGAGTTTACCTCGCCATGCACAGTGCGGTTGCTTTTACGAAAAAATAAAGGTTAGACATTTTGTATATTTGGGAAACGGCTGCTGCAGATCCTAAACCAATCAAAATCTACCTTGTGTGACGGAGTGAGTTTTGTGCGAAATATCGTTGATTATTTTTCCAAATTTATCTTAGGGATGAAGGCGTGGCCAACTTAATTGTTAGCTTGTTATCCCAAGCCACGCCCATAAAATGTCTATCATATTCTTACTCCGCCCATTTCCACTATCTGTATCTGAGGAACACTATTCCTTTCACAATAAAAGAACACTAATTAATCCACTAATTAATGTTAAACAATCAGCCCAAATAATGGCGTCTACACCTTTAGCTCCGCCCACTCATTAAGGATGTCATTTTTGCCACAAAATTCACTCGGTCTTGTGCCTGCTGAGGAAACTTACCAAAGAGGTCAAAAGGTCAAATGTTCCCGGTGCTGCTGTTTCCACCCCATCTTTTATTTTTAAATCCATTATTCTGTTTTTTTTTTTCTTCTCCGTGCAGTTCCTCTTTTTAGCATGAATGTTCTTCTCTTTCCGTTTGATTTCTAACCAACCCTTTTATTATCTTTATTTAACTGGTTATTAGAGAAGTTTTAAACCTGTGGCTTTTCCGCCACATGCAGGATGATCTCGTGATGATATGCAACGGAAACACGTTTGACAATTAAAGGACTCGTATGTTACCCGACCCGTCGCTCGTGTTTGTTTTTTTCCCCCCCTCGTTTTGATAAACTGCGTGTTGCTTCTGAGACGAGTGATGAATGAAAACGAGCATGTTGTGGTTCAGAATCGTGTTTATTTCCAATAAGAACATTGCAGCGTTCGGTCCGGTGTGGTAGTGTGAACAACAACAACAACAAGAACAAGCTGTAAAGACAATTAACATTAATGGAAAAACACAACCGGATTGTTTAGGATGTGGAAAATTTGGGCAGCTGATTCCCCAGAATGACGCTGCGCTCGAGCCCCGCCTCACTGATGGCCGCCAGTCTGGCCACGCCCCCTGAAGAACCGTCCCTTTCCATAGCGAGAGCCAACGCTGTGGAGAGGGAAAGAGGACACGGGTTTGTTAATCACTTCCGCAGTATTTAATATCGCTGGGAAGAAAATATTAAAGTGGCAATATGCAAAAAAACAAACGTAATTCAATCGTTGTGCTTTGTTTGTTTACCCTCTGCAGTGAAGCGTAAACACTCTTCTTTGGTCATTCCGCTCCTGTAGTTGGAATCGACAAATCCGTAGATGTACGAGCTCCCGGATCCCCCCACAGAGACGGGCTGCCTGACCAGCATCCCCCCCATCGGCACAGTGTACACCTGCGACACGAAACAAGATCTTAAACCCTGTTTGCTGGAAAATATACACTCGCAACTCCTGACCAATCAGAATCCGGGATCTGATGCGTCCTCCTCACCTGTCCTCCTCTGCGTTTGTCCCAGCCGGCTACGATGATCCCGGCCATCAGCTCCTCTCTGTACCTGTAGCACATGTGCTTGAACAGGTTCGCTGCCGTCTGCACCAGCGGCGGCTCATCCAGCTCAATACTGAAACACACACACACACACACACACACACACACACACACACACACACACACACACACACACACAGAGAGTACATGACGATATCCTGCTTTAATCAGAATATAACACGTCGCAGCACAGGTGATGCATAGGCCCCGCCTCTTTACACAATAAAAGCACCAATCACAGCAGTACTATTCTATAAACTGGGGAACGGCGTGAGAAATTCACTTCACATCCTGCACTATGTGGAGAAAAAAGGGGCGGAGCTTTGACTACCAAGGGTTATGAAAGGATTAGTGTGCGATTTGAGATATGGTCCTGATCTTTACCTGTGAAAGCTCAGCTGGTAGCTGACGGCGTCTGCGATGGCCTGAGTGTCAGCCGCAGATCCCGAGCGGCAGCAGAAGATACGCTCGTGAATCGGGGTGAGTTTATCCGTCACTCGGTTTGCAATGTAGGCTCTGTAATCACACACACACACACACACACACACACACACACACACACACACACACAGTTAGACTGAACATATAGAAGCAACAATCATTTTCCTGAAAGCATCTTCCATACCCAGTGGTGGTACGCGAGTCCGCTCCGATCACCACGCCGCCATCGAACTCCACCGCCATGATGGTGGTCTGAAAGAAAAAACATTTTACACCAATTAACACTCTTGGATTGTATTTAAATATATCTTACAGTCAAATATTAATTAAAAGTTCACCATTTTTCCTCTAAAGAAACCACAAAAATATTACTGGATTAATCAGAATACTTTATTGATCACATCTGGAAATTGTCTGTAAATGAAATATGTAGCAGTGTGAAAAATTGTAAGTGTTTAAACTCTAAATGCATCGTGCATGTGAGTCGACTCCAAACAGAGCCGGTTTGAAAGAGTCGAATCCGAGTCGAATCCATCTACAAAAGTTGTATTAAAGAGTCGACTCTTTGTATCGATACTATTCTCCTTTCCCATAAGATTTTTTTAAGCGCTACGCCGTTACTAAAGTCCTTCTGTTGAGTTCAAATGTGTTAAAAATCTAAACCGATGTTTTATAAAGTGTAAATACGAGCTGTATAATATAAAATAGTATAAAATTAACACTTAAAACAATCCGCGATGTGAACACACGCAGACTAAACACCGGAATCGCTTCTTATACTGTAATTAACGCACCAAAATCTCTCGAGATATACAAAAGGCAGAAATTAGACATATTAAAAAGTGTAATATATATATATGTATTTTATTCCGTGTTTAATAACTAATATAAATGCTGTAAATGTAAACAATGTCCTGTTGTTAGCTTGTTAGCATAAATCTGCCATCTCATACTCATGAGTCTGTGGAATAAAACGTGACCGCCTGCCGACATTATTTGACTTATTTACTACACAGAATATAAATAAATGATATATTTGGACTCTTTCTCACCCCTGTGCTGACTTCTTGGCTTTGCCAATTCGGTACCAGATCATTTTGTGTAGAATAAAGACGCTCCCCGCGCCGGCCCGCTGTCATGCACGCCGCCATCTTAACCCTCTGACTGCCTGCGTCCCAAACAGCGCCTTAGTCCCTACACAAGCGCACTACATACCCTACACGCTGGCGACTTTATAGTGCACTTGTTTTTGGAATTAGACGTCATTTGGGTTGCAGCCTTTGGAGTGTGCACTTTTTATCACCATCAAATTGTTCGGATTTTTAGCTTTTTTAAAAAAATCCTAAAAAAAAACAATTCAGTTAATTGAGTGTAAATTTGACTAAATATACCATTTAAAATAATTTTACATGAATTCACTATTGTGTCACGAGTGTGAGAGAATTCATTTTGCTGCATTTTAATTATATGGATTTATTTTGTAATCATTGTGTGAATTCTAAATAAATGACAGCATGTAGAATCAGTGTGAAGGGAGGGATGTAAATAGAAGAGGTGGTTTTGAGAGTAGTTTTGTAACACGCCAGCAGATGGCAGCACGGAGATGCTTGCGCATTCACAGGGAGCACCGAACTTCAGCGCCAAAAGAGATGATCGTGCGTTCATCAGGAGCTGTGCAGCTGCTGCAGGTCTGACCACCGTGGAAGTGAACTCCTCAAACCAGGATCTCACATCCACACCGACACACCCACCCGACCCGACCCCACCCGACCATACCTGATCCGTCACTTTACACACTTCTACACCTTACACACTATTTTATATATTTATATAGATAATATTTCTCTCTTTGTTATATTTTATTCTATGTTTCTTATATTATCCACTTTATATTATGCTTACATGCTGGACGATCGTCAAAAACATTTCGCTGCATGCGGTAGTGTGTAGAGTAAACCTGCAGAGTTTGTTCTGTGTCCTGATGATGAAGATCCGAGTGGAATGTCACTGTTCTGACTCTGTTCATGGAGATCTGCAGAAGAAGCTTCAGAAACATTTTCTTACTGTACAAGGAGCCGATTTGGAAAGTGATCGTTTGGAAACGTAGATAAATCTTTCCCCTTTTCTCACCCTCCATTTTGTTTGTTGTTTTGTTTTGTTTTTCCAGTTTGTAATTGAGCGATGCATATAAACATAAATAGATTTTAGGATTTGTGTTTACAGTAAACATTTATAGTGTGAAAAAGGGAGTAAATAGAAGGTAAAGCCGCGACGGTTCAGATCTGCTGCAGAAGTGAGAAATCTTTAGGGTGGAATTTAAAGAGCGCTTTGATGCGAAAGTGATTTTGTGAGAAATAAACGTTTCCTGCAGGACGACGCGACATCACAACGCGACATCACAACGCAACGCGACATCGCAACACGACATCGCAACGCGACATCACAACGCATCATCAACGACATCAACAACGCATCACATCGCAACGCGACATCGCAACGCGACATCGCAACGCGACATCGCAACGCGACATCACAACGCGACATCACAACGCGACATCACAACGCGACATCTCAACGCGACATCTCAACGCGACATCGCAACGCGACATCACAACGTGACATCATAACGCAACATCACAACGTGACATCACAACGCGACATCACAACGTGACATCATAACGCAACAACACAACGTGACATCACAACGCGACATCACAACGCATCATCGACATCACAACGCATCACAACGCGACATCGCAACGCGACATCACAACGCGACATCACAACGCGACATCACAACGCGACATCACAACGCGACATCACAACGCGACATCACAACGCGACATCACAACGCACTCTCAACGACATCATAACGCACATCAACACATCACAACGTGACATCAAACGCGACATCCCGATTCACCACTGCTGAACTTCAAACCCTCCGAGAAAACACAGACGTGTCGTTCAGTGGGAACCGCGTGGTATTGATCTGAGAGAGAGAGAGAGAGGATGGATTGGTTTGTCACAGAGGTGTATAACGAGTAAACTGTGTGTGTGTGTGTGTGTGTGTGTGTGTGTGTGTGTGTGTGTGTGTGTGTGTGTGTGTGTGTGTTTGTCGAGACCAGATGGAATTATGTTTATGAAAGGACTTTAAATGATAATAAACCTTCATAACTGTGTTTGTGTTACAGTACTCCGCATTGTTGTTGTGTTTATTCTTGTTGTGTTTATTCCGGTTGTTGTGTTTACTCCAGTTGTTGTGTTTACTCCGGTTGTTGTGTTTATTCCGGTTGTTGTGTTTACTCCAGTTGTTGTGTTTATCCGGTTGTTGTGTTATTCCGGTTGTTGTGTTTATTCCGGTTGTTGTGTTTACTCCAGTTGTTGTGTTTATTCCGGTTGTTGTGTTTACTCCAGTTGTTGTGTTTACTCCGGTTGTTGTGTTTATTCCAGTTGTTGTGTTTACTCCACAGTGGTTTGTGTTTATTAGTTGTGTTGAGGTTCATGGTGTTTATATTTAACTCTGCAGAACAAGTACAGACTGATATCTGACTCTGCTGCTGCGAATACCAGGAGAGAAAACACACAGCAAAGTCAGCACCAGACTTTACACACACACACACACACACACACACACACAC
>JACRUU010000006.1:2720089-2722589 GCA_030449085.1 Kryptopterus vitreolus
TGTGTATATGTGTATTGTGTTATCTAGTGAAAATTGTGAGTGAGTGAGTGATGGTTGAGTTGGTGAGTGAGAGTGAGGAGAGAGAGGATGGGATGAGAGAGAGAAGTCTGGGTGGTTGCGGCAGAGGTAAGAGGGGGGGGGGGTGTGGTAGGTCCCTTGAGAGAGTGTGGCGGGGGGGAAGAGTTTGGAGTGTGTGAGGGAGAGAAAGAGAGAGAGAGATGTGTGTTAGAGAGAGAGTGTCGCGGGTGAGATGAAAGTGTGTGAGAGTTGAGTGTGAGTGTGTGGGGGGGGGAGTAGTTTGTCGTGAGAGTGTGAGTTGTGTGTGATAAAGCCTGTGTAGAGTGTGAGAGGGAAAGTGTTTAGTGATGGTGAGGTTGAGCTGTGATGTGAGAGAGTGAGAGAGTCAGTGTTTGGTGGGTGATGATGTTTGGAGCGAGAGTTGGTAGAGAAGTGATTATGTGTGTGTGGATGGAGAGATTTGGGGTGCAGTTGAAATGGTGGGTGGTAGAGTGAAAAGTGAGTGAGGTGAGTGAAATGTGTGTGTGTTTGTGGTGTGTGTGACCGTGTGTGTTTGTGTGTTGTGTGAGCTTGTGTGTGTGAGTGTGTGATGTGGTTTGTGGTGTGCGAAATTGCCAGTTAGTGAAATGTGTTTGGAAAATATCCCCTACACTTGTGAGTGCTGTGTGTTTGGATGTGTGTGTTGGGATTGTGTGTGTCAATGTGTGTGTGTGTGAGTGTTTGTGTGTGTGATGTGTGTGTATGTTGTGTGTTGTGTGTTGTGTGATGTGTGTGTTGTGTGTGATGTGTGTGTGTTGTGTGATTGTCATGGGTGTTGTATGTGCTGTGTTGTTGGTGTGTATTGGTGTGTGATGGTGTGCACATTGTGTGTTTGGATATACAGTGTGTGCAGCGCCCTGAGTGGTTTTGTTGGCTGTGTTTGTGTGTGTTTGGGTGTGAGGTGGGTGGTGGGGATGGGCGTGGACGAGATTTTCAGTGTGGTGGCGTGGAGCGTGAGTGGTACACGTGTGGATTGATTGTGGTGTTGTGGTGAGGGAGAAGGCCAGTTGGACTGTGTTTGTGTGTGTGTGTATGTGTGTGTGTGTGTGTGATGTGTGTTTGTGTGTGATGTGTGTTGGGAGTGTGTGAGTGTGTTGGTGTGAAGTGAGTGATGTCATGTGTTTGTGTGTGATGTGTGTTTGGGGGGTGTGGGTTTGGAGGGTGTGGGCATGTTTGTGGGTTGCAGTTGTGTTTTGTGTGTGATGTTGTGTTTGAGTGGTGTGTGATGTGTGTGAGTGTGTCTGTGAATGTGTGTGTGTGTGTGTGAGGTGTGATGTGTGTTTGTAGTGCTTTGTGTGTTGATGTGTGGTTTGTCGTGGTCACGGTGTGTTTGGTGTGTGATGTGTTTGTGTGTGAGTGTTGTGTGTGTGTGTGTGTGATGTGTGGGAGTGTATATGTGTGTGTAAGTGTGTGTGTTGTGTGATGTGGGGGATGATGTGTGTATGTGTGTGTGTGTGTGTGTTTTGTGTTTTTGTGTGTTTGTGTGTGGTGTGTGTTTGGATATGTGATGAGTGTGTGGTTTGTGGTGTGAATGGCAGTGTGATGTGGTTTGTGTGTGATGGCCATGGTGTTGTGTGTGTGATGGGTGTGTGTGTGATAAAGTGAGTGTGTGTTGTGTGTTTGTGTGTGATGTGTGTTGGAGTGTGTGATGTGTGTTTGTGTGTGATGTGTTTGTGATGTGTGTGTGTGTGTGTGTGTGATGTGTGTTTGTGTGTGATGTGTGTTTGTGTTGTGTGATGTGTGTTTGTGTGTGTTGATGTGTGTGTGTGTGTGTGTGGGATGTGTGTTGTGTGTGATGTGTGTGTGTGATGTGTGTTTGTGTGTGTGTTGTGTGTGTGATGTGTGTGTTTGTGTTTGCGTCTGTGTGTTTGTGTGTGTATGTGTGTGTTTGTGTGTGATGTGTGTTTGTGTGTGTGGGTTTGGATGTGTGTGTGTTTGTGTGTGTGTGTGATGTGTGTTGTGTGTGTGATGTGTGTGTTGTGTGTATGTGTGTTGTGTGTGATGTTTGTGTGGTGTGTGGAATGTGTGTTTGGGTGTGATGTGTGTTTGGGAGTGTGTGTGTGTGGTGTGTGTTGGATGTGTGTTTGTGTGTGATGTGTGTTTGTAGTGTGTGATGTGTGTTTGTGTGTGATGTGTTTGTGTGTGTTTGTGTGTTTGTGTTTTATATGAAACTGTGCAGCAGGAATATTGATTTATGTCTCTGAGCCGTTACTCAGCACACAGTGCATTATCCTGAATGAGGGAGAGAGGGAGAGATATATATATATATATATATGAGAGAGAAAGTGAGTGAGTGAGTGAGTGAGTGAGTGAGTGAGTGAGTGAGTGAGGGAGATTTTCTGAGTGAGAGGGAAAAGAGAGAGACCGAGGGGGGGAGGAGAGAGAGGAGAGAAGAGGAGAGAGGAGAGAGAGAGAGACGAGAGAGAGAGAGAGAGAGATTAGA
>JACRUU010000006.1:2730089-2732589 GCA_030449085.1 Kryptopterus vitreolus
GTATAAGCATGTATGTGGTGTGTATAGATGTGTGTGTGTGTGTGTGTGTGTGTGTGTGTGTGTAGTACTCTCTCATCCCTCTCTCAGTGTGTGTGTTGTAGTGTGTGTGTATCACACTGGGAGGGATATTAATCAGTGCAGGACTCTGGCTGAGCGCGTACTCCTCTCGCCAACACACTCATCTCTGCTCATCTGTCCATCCTTTTCTGTCTGTCCATCCTTTCTTTTTTTCCCCTCCTCTCTCCATAATACCATTATAGCATTACATTCATCTCTCGGTCATGCTGCATTTCTCTCTCCCTTTTCCCTTCTGTGTTTTCCTCCTCATCCCTCTCTCTCTCCCTCTCTCCCTCTCTCCCTCTCTCTCTCTCTCTCTACATCCTGCTGCTTTCTCATGTTATTTTGATTTGTTTCATTCCGCTCCTCATCTCATTTCCTTCCTTCACATTTTCACTGATCCCTCTCTCCCTCTCTCTCTCTCTCTCTCTCTCTCTCTCTCTCTCTCTTTCTCTCTCCGTCGCCCACCCAGTTGCGGTGCAATGCAGTATTCTGAGGCAGTGTATATATCTTCCAGCTGACCACAAGCTGATTTTGTTTACTCATTCCTGTGTGTGTGTGTGTGTGTGTGTGTGTGTGTGTGTGTGTGTGTGTGGTGTGTTTGTGTGTGTGTGTGTGTGTACTCAGCTATATGGTCCTGTTCAGATTTATTAACCCCTGATCCAGTTTTGTTCCTGTGTGTGTGTGTGTGTGTGTGTGTGTGTGTGTGTGTGTGTGTGTGTGTGTGTGTGTGTGTGTGTGTGTGAAAAAGCATGGAGAGGATTTTACTGCACACACTGTAGTGTATAATTGTGTAGGATTAGAGGCTAAATATAATAAATAATTAGACTATGTTAATAATTAAAGGGTGACCGATACTGATATCTAGATCGGATCAATTAATCAACCTATAAATGGATCAAACAGATTTAAAAAAATGTAAATAAAAAAGTCCATGTAAAATAGCACAACTTTATTACAGAAATAAAAAAGTACTGCAATGTCCAAAAGGTTAAACAAGACGAATAGTTTATTTAATACATATAATTTCTACATGACATTATAAATAAATAAATAAATAAACACGCTCTCCGTGCGGCGTGCACAAACAGCATGCAGTTTCAGTCATTCGCCTCTAGAGGTCGCTCTTGTAGTGTATTTTTGCTGATAGCTGATAGTTCCTGCGATCCGTCACTCGAACTCTAATAATAAATAAGGAAACATTTATCATTTGAAGCCAAACTTTTTTTCTTTTTTTTACATTTTGAGAATATAAATCACATGTCTGGACGTATTCATCACGTTTGGGGACTCCTGGTCTAGACTGATCTGTCTAACAGGGCCGGGTGCAGTTCTCATTTTGACCACTAGGTGCAAAAACAAACTCGTGTCGGCGTTGTTGATTCTGAAGGGAGCACGTGATGTGATGGCTGAAATCTGATTGGTTACACATTCCACACATATTAATGAAGAAAAAAACATAAGTCAGTGATTTCTGAGCTCTGATTGGACACCACGGATTAATAAAGCACTGGATTTCCCTCAGGACGCTCGAAGATATCTTCACTCTCTAGAAGCGTCACATCGTTATTTTTATAGAGTGTCAGTTCTCCATTTGTGTGGGTTTCCTCCAGGTTCTCTGGTTTCCTCCCACATATTAAGACACGGCTGTGGGAGCATTAGCAAAAAAAAGCCTAGGTGAAAACAAGTGTGTGTGTGTGTGTGTGTGTGTGTGTGTGTGTCCATGCTGTATAGAAGAAACCTGCGATTTGATATAATGCTGTCTTAGAGATGGAGTTGTGTAACAGTGACAAAATCATGTGTGTGTGTGTGTGTGTGTGTGTGTGTGTGTGTGTGTGTGTGTGTGTGTGTGACAGAGAGAGATGTTGAATGTCTCTGATTTAGTCTCTGGAGCATCTCATTAACTCGGCGGCGTCCTGCAGAGCGTCTGTGCTTACTCAGCACTCATTTATCTCGCTCCGAGCTCTGCGTCCTCACAATAATCTCTCAGCTTCTCCAGCACAGTGTGATGCATTCTGACTGTGTGTGTGTGTGTGTGTGTGTGTGTGTGTGTGTGTGTGTGTGTGTGGTGTACACTGCGCTATAATGCTGTTTCCCTCACAGCTCGTCTCTCTGCAGTCACAGTTTAATACACACCATCGCATTTCCACATGTACCACATATCCACCACACACACACACACACACACACACACACACACACACACACACACACACATAACACACTCACACACACACACACACACACACACACACACACACACACGCTCAACTCGGCTGCCGTCTCTCGGATTTCTGAAGCTCACGGTTGCATAAAAAATAAATCATAGAAACGAGTTTCACTGAATATAAAACTTTATAAAGATCTTTATTTTTAGTTTAGTTTAGTTTTCTCTGTGCATTGACATACACACACACACACACACACACACACACACACGTCT
>JACRUU010000006.1:2741613-2744113 GCA_030449085.1 Kryptopterus vitreolus
GGATTTGACCGTTTGTGGGCGTGTCCTAACAAAGGTGTTACTGTTTGTGGGCGTGGCCTAACAAAGGTAGTCGTTTATCTCTGTTTGGTTTTTGTTTGTATAACGTTCTCCAATCATAACTCAAGTCACTATCAAAAGAGAACGTTCTAGATTAGGGATTAGTCCTGTGTTGGTGGAAAAGCATTGTGTGTGTGTGTGTGTGTGTGTGTGTGTGTGTGTGTGTGTGTGTGTGTGTGTGAATCTATCACAGCCTGCAACAGGTATCACACTCAACCGCCATTGTGTTAATTATCCATCGTAATAGTCTTTTCCCGCCACCTGAGCAGTGGATGGACAAATCACCACGGCGACAAGCAGTGTGTGAAACCCAGCAAGCACACACACACACACACACACACACACACACACCACAATGGGAAGTGATTTCATGAGTGACTTTCTCCATCGCATCGATTCACTCGGCAAACTGTACGCATGGCCCTTTAAGACAATCCCCACTCTCTCCCAGTGTGTGTGTGTGTGTGTGTGTGTTGTGTGTGTGTGTGTGTGTGTGTGTGTGTGTGTGTGTGTGTGTGTGTGTGAAATCGTGTGATTATGACTCTTGTGATATGAAACATTTCACTGCCGCCAAGCAAAAAGCGACAGAGGTCAAAGGAGAGCAGAGAAATCAGTGCAGACTATATGTGTGTGTGTGTGTGTGTGTGTGTGTGTGTGTGTGTGTGTGTGTGTGTGTGTGTGGAAACGGTCCAGTATGAAAAGTGTTATTATTATCTCGTCTGAAGTAAAAATGCAAATGTTGGTGTGTTTCCATCCGCTGGAAGCTTCTCTCGCTCGCTACTGCGCTCTACACGTTTAACACTCATCAGCTACGCTATCGGCTAGCTATTACATTTAATATCTATTTATTTTAATGTATTATTATTATTTATAATTTAATATTGTATTAGCAAGCTAAGATATTCTACGTCTGCGTTAATCCGGGTACGTTTAAAAACAACATTTTTTTTTGTAAAAAAAGTCCACAAATTCCTTTTCGATCATTTGATAAAAATCGTCATTTTCATTACGGATCGGAAGTGTACGGATTATATAATTATACGGATAAATAAAATAAGACAGAATCGTATTTGTGTGAAATTCGACACCAGGACGCTTTCACATAACAAACCGCCACCTGTGAAAGATTTTATACTTTTATTTAGCGATCCTGAAATGTAGTGTTTTAACACTGGGGTTCCTCATTGGACTACAGTTCATTGCAATGCTTTCTGGGTAGTGTAGTCCAATAAGGCCTGCTTATAGATATATCACAGCTAGCGAGTCTCGAACATCGTCTCAAACATCAGCATATATTCGTAATTCTAACGAGGATGAGGAAACACACTCCCGACTGCACTGAGATTATTTATGACTGTTATAATGTGGATTTAGCTTTCAGGACACGTCCCACAGCGTGTGTGTGTGTGTGTGTGTGTGTGTGTGTGTGTGTGTGAGAGAGACAGAAAAAGAGTGAAGCTTTATTTAATGACTCGGGAGGATCTGTTTTGCGAAGCGAGAACGAGCGTGACGTTTGGAAGCCCAGACGTCCGGGTCTGACTCGCTGTCACTCAGTCTGATGAGTCTCGATGGAATTTCATTTGCTGAGTCACTCCACTCGACGTTTCCCTCACGGAGCACTGTGATTCAGGACACAGCCGCGATTCTGCCCGGCAACAGCACACACCAGGCGAGCGTCTGGAGGTCTGGTGGCCTGGTGCTCGTCTCCTCCGCACCCCCCCGTTTCCCCGTTGATGCTTTTCGATCCAACGTGGAGCCCACATGGACCAAAGGATCCGACGCGGACCCGACCCCCCCTCGCCGTCACCTCGCGGTTTTCACAACTCGGCCCGGTTCGATGTAGAGACGAGATTTCTTCATCCTTGACTCGACTTTGTACCGTGTACAGACGAGATGAAGATCTCCCATGTTTGATTCGGTTCAATGGAGTGCTGAGTGAATCAATGAATCGTGAATCAATCGTGACTGATTCATTCAAAAAAAATCAATCCTGAATTTCAGGGCGAATGATACGAATCCCTTTACTGCTGAAAGCGAATGTTGTTGAGAAAATAAATATGTAAATATCGTCCTGGAACTGGACCCGAGATGGAGATTTTACCGGGAACTGAAACGCCAATGCTTTTGAATGAATCGTTTCTTTTCGTGATGTACAATAGTTATAGCAGGAGATTAGATCCGGATCGGACGAGGAAGCGGAGATCTGACCCGAGCGGCGTACCAACACGTTTAGAGCACAGACGAATCCTCCGTAACTCTGCCTGTGTCTGTTCTATTTTAATGTCTTGCACCAAGAAAAAAAAAAAAAGAAAATCACTCAGACTCTGTATCGAATGTATTCATGCTTGCCTTTAAAATGTCTGAAGAAACTCGCTGTCACGGTTGTAGGCTCTTTAATCTTTAAGCGTCAGGTTTGTCATGTCATTCGCAATAACTCTACACC
>JACRUU010000006.1:2754113-2760623 GCA_030449085.1 Kryptopterus vitreolus
ACAGTCAGTTCAGGTGATGTGTTTATTTGTTTGTTTATTTTGCCTTTCCGTAAACTTTAATCGGGATTTAAAGCAGCTGTAAATCCTCTATGATGCAATAACCTGGGATTTAGTGTTGTTGTTGTTGTTGTTTTTTTCTCTTTCTATCCAAAATAAATAAAGAGGGATTGAAATATATCAGCCGATTTTTAAAAAAGAACAAAGAAAACGTTTTTATTTGAATTCTTTACCTCTTAAAGCAGTTAAAGGTTGGAAATAAGATTCATTAATGATGGGAAAATAAATAATAAATGTATAGAAATTTCTCCTTTAAAGGATTGAAAATAAAACATTACAGATATATTCTGATTATTGATTATTTATCATTAATGATGGTAATTGTTTGTTTATTGTTTAATTAATTAATTAATTGATTGGTTAGTTAGTTAGTTGGTTAATTAATTAAATTAATTAGTTAGTTAATTAAATAAGTACACGTGTTATTGTCTGTGTCGAACAGCGCCATCGTGCGGTTGACCTCCGCGGGAATGACGCCGCCGTCACTCATAAGTCACTTCCGGTTTCCGGTTGGAATCATTCAGTCCAAGATGGCGGACCTCCTGGGCTCAATCCTGAGCTCGATGGAAAAACCACCGACGGTCGGTGACCAGGAAAGCCGCCGGAAAGCGCGAGGTACGAACGCTGTCGGTAGCGCGCGGGCGACGCGGGGAAGCGCGTGAGTGACGTGAAAACGCGTCATATACCGCGGAATTTAAAGCGTTTTACATGTTTTTATTTCCTCCCTGTGAGAGACCGCAGTTCCGCCGCCGCTGCCCGCGCTGTCCAATCACAGGCGAGGAATGCGGGTCGCGCTGATTACGTCATGGACTGAATTTTGATTGGTTGCTTAGACACTTCTGCTCGTTGATTGGATGTTTTTTAATGGGAAAAACACTCCATTGTATTGATGTTTTTGTGAATAAACTTTATATACATATAATTTATTTTTATTATATATATATATATATATATAAGTTTGGGGTAGACTGTGGTTTGGGACGAGGCAGTTTAGGGTAGACTGCGGTTTAGGGTAGACTGTGGTTTGGGACGAGGCAGTTTAGGGTAGACTGCGGTTTAGGGTAGACTGTGGTTTGGGACGAGGCAGTTTAGGGTAGACTGTGGTTTGGGACGAGGCAGTTTAGGGTAGACTGCGGTTTAGGGTAGACTGTGGTTTGGGACGAGGCAGTTTAGGGTAGACTGTGGTTTGGGACGAGGCAGTTTAGGGTAGATTGTGGTTTGGGACGAGGCAGTTTAGGGTAGACTGTGGTTTGGGACGAGGCAGTTTAGGGTAGACTGTGGTTTGGGACGAGGCCTGTGATTTACACAAAAAAGGAAGAGAAACGAGAGATCCTGTAGTGCCCTAGACCCTATAGAGTGCATTAGACTCTCTATCCTCTGGTCAGATTGTGCTTGGTAAATGTGTGTGTGTGTGTGTGTGTGTGTGTGTGTGTGTGTTTACAGAGCAGGCGGCTCGCATGAAGAAGCTGCAGGAGGATGAGAAGAGGAAGAAGGTGGAGTTCAGGAAGAAGGTACGAGTGGATTAGGAACTAGCCGGTGTTCCTGAGGGGGGGGGGGGGGGGGACGTTACCTGATGTAATAACGCCGCTGTGTTGATGTTTGGATCAGATGGAGAAGGAGGTGTCGGATTTCGTCCAGGACAGCGCGCTGCAGAAGAAGAAGTACGCACCCATGGGGAAAATCGAGAGGAGCATCCTGTGAGTGCCACGCTTCTTCCAGGGCTTTCTGTTTGAGGTGCCGATACTTTTGGCGATGTGGAATGTGTAATAATGCGGCTGTGTCGTGTCACAGGCACGACGTGGCCGAGGTGGCGGGTCTCACCTCCTTCTCGTTCGGGGAAGATGAAGAAAGCAGATACGTCATGATCTTTAAAAAGGTGTGTGCTGAGATCTGCCTGGGATGTGATCTACTACTGACCTTCAGCACTCAGCTGTGTGTGTGTGTGTGTGTGTGTGTGTGTGTGTGTGTGTTGTGTGTGTGTGTGTGTGTGTGTGTGTGTGTGTGTAGGAGTTTGCCCCGTCGGATGAGGAGTTGGAGGCGTATCGGAGAGGAGAAGAGTGGGATCATGCCAAAGCGGAAGAGAGACGCAAACTGAAAGTGAGCAACGAGTGGAATTTCCCTTTAAACAAACATTATAACACGTTCATAACAGGTTCATAACAAACCAGCTCTCATCGTCTCCCCCTCACCACGCTGGAATAACACGTTCATAACATGTTCATAACAAACCATCTCTCATCGTCTCCCCCTCACCACGCTGAAATAACACGTTCATAACACGTTCATAACACGTTCATGACACGTTCATAACAAACCATCTCTCATTGTCTCCCCCTCACCACGCTGGAATAACACGTTCATAACAGGTTCATAACAAACCAGCTCTACTTTTGCTCTCATCGTCTCCCCCTCACCCCGCTGAAATAACACGTTCATAACACGTTCATAACACGTTCATAACACGTTCATAACACGTTCATGACACGTTCATGACACGTTCATAACAAACCATCTCTCATTGTCTCCGCCTCACCCCGCTGGAATAACACGTTCATAACAAACCCGTGCTCATCGTCTCCTCCTCCTCCCGCATTAATAACATGTTTATAACACCATCATGTATACATTAAAGACATACATAACGCCATTCTTCTCATGTTCATAACACCATTTATAACACATTCCGTCAGTGCAGATCATCGTCTCAGATGAACCTCGTTCGTTCCTATCGATCCTTTAAGAATTAAACTGAACTCATTGTATTAATGTGATTGGTTGGTGACCTCCCATTGCCCCTCCCCTAAACCCCACCCTTTCTCAGGAGCAGGCGGCGTTGGAGGAGGAAGCAGCGAGTGCGAGTCAGAAAAGGCCGTCGTCTCCCAGCTCCAACTACAGAGACAAATACAGCCACCTGATTGGTACGTCTGCTGCTAAAGACGCCGCCCACACGCTGGAGGCCAACCGGGCGTACGGCTGTGGTGAGTCCCTCTCACACACACACACACACACACACACACACACACGGAGTACATTTTTATGTACATTCTTTCATTCATTTCTCTATTTTTATTAAATAAATGAGTGATTACTTTTGCTGATTTCTGATTGGTCATCTCTGACTCTGATAGTCCCGGTGGCCAATAAGAGAGACACGCGCTCCATCGAGGAGGCCATGAACGACATCC
Organism: Kryptopterus vitreolus; assembly: GCA_030449085.1. Lineage (NCBI taxonomy): Eukaryota > Metazoa > Chordata > Actinopteri > Siluriformes > Siluridae > Kryptopterus > Kryptopterus vitreolus. The sequence continues at coordinate 2,757,356 of JACRUU010000006.1, forward strand.
GAGCTAAAAAGCGACTCAAGAGAGGAGAAGAGGATACGGGGGCGGGGAGTCTGTAAAACACCTGTGTGTGTGTGTGTGTGTGTGTGTGTGTGTGTGTGTGTGTGTGTGTGTTTGTGTGTGTGTGGAATCAGGGTGTGTAATGCATAGACATGTCCACGCATAGTGTTGTATTCTATAGCAATATCACCTGGATGTGGAGTGTGTGTGTGTGTGTGTGTGTGTGTGTTGTGTGTGCGCGCGCATCACTTCAGCCTCGTCTGCTGCTTCTTCCCTCATAGTGTGTTATTAATTTTAAAACTTGATAGTGTGTCTTTCATTGTGTGTGTGTGTGTGTGTGTGTGTGTGTGTGTGTGTCTTCCTGATGTGCAGTGAAGGCACTAATCATGTGCAGACTTTTACATTTGAGTGTTTTTATTAAATAAAATGTGGAATGAGGGCGTGTCTTCCAGGATACTGGATGGTAAAGTGGGTGTGTAAAAGGAAATGGAGAGCCATATATGGAAATGTGGGCGTGTCCTCACAGGATAATAATACAGGATGGTAACGTGGTGGTGGTGGTTTATATTAACATGCTACAGCCATATAAGGAATGTGGGCGTGATTTTGTAGTTACTAAAGGGAGAGTGGGAGTGTAATGTGGGCGTGTCCTCGCGGATACAGGATTTTTTGACCATATATGGAAAAGTATCAATGATAGGAACTTTACAATTGGAAATATGGGCGTGTCTTTGAGTGCATGTATGGCTCTATCAAGAAATCGTTGGCACTGATGTAAAACCTTACAATTTACGATCATCTCTTTTCTGACCATATATGGACAAAGCCACGCCCACTTCTCCTCTCAGTTTAAGGCACAACAGGAAGGGGAAGTTGTTTGTGTTTTCTGTTGAGTGTTTGTGAGTGTTTTGACTCCTGCCTGCGGTGTTGTTCATCACGTGGAGCCTGAATAGCAGCTTCACATGGATCCTGTGCTATAAATATCAGATTTGTATTCCTGTGCATGTTCATACATAAAGCAGAAAGTTTGTTGTAGGTGAATAAATCTCGTCATTCTCATTAGGCACTCTGTATTTCATCATTCTATATGTTTTAATTCATATTTAATGCAGGAAACGAACCGGAGAACACATTCTTCCTATTTATAGCGTTTTAAAGCCTGTCTTTAATGTGTGCCACCTGAATATGAAATAAATATAAACCTGAAACGTGTCATTGTCAGTCTGACCTTGTAAGTGTTCATGTTTAACACACACACACACACATACACACACACACAGTGACCGCGTTACTCACGTTTTAATGAAAGGATTTATTTAGGATTTGCAATGAGGTTTTTATTTGGAGAATTCTGGTTTTAAAGGCTTATATTTTTTTCTTTTGCCTTTAACAACACTGAATGGCGCATTTACCAGTTAATTCAGTGTTTTTCCTTTACGCTACAATTAAAACATTCCTTGATTATTATTATTATTATTATTGTTGTTGTTGTTGTTATTACCACTGTCACCGAAAGAAAATGAAGCTATTGTTGTTGTTGTTATTGTCAGTGTCACCGCTTTACTGAGACTCAGCACAATAATAATTGCTTAATCTTTTTTATTTATTATTTATTAAGTATTTAATGAATGTAATATTTTAGCAATCGATCAAAGAAACCCGATTAGAAATAAAATATCCACAGCGCCATCTACTGGAGCTTAAATCACTCAACAGAAATACAGACAAGAAACGCGAACTATTGGACATTAAACTTGTTTTAATATAAAATATAAATGATTAATTCTGCGCTTCATTCTGTAAATGATGTTATATACAAGTTACAGCATAAATGATGTTATAAGTTACAGCATAAACGCATAAATGATGTTATATACAAGTTACAGCATAAATGATGTTATAAGTTATAGCATAAATGATGTTATATACAAGTTACAGCATAAATGATGTTATAAGTTATAGCATAAATGATGTTATATACAAGTTACAGCATAAATGATGTTATAAGTTACAGCATAAATGATGTTATATACAAGTTACAGCATAAATGATGTTATATACAAGTTACAGCATAAATGATGTTATAAGTTACAGCATAAATGATGTTATATACAAGTTACAGCATAAATGATGTTATAAGTTACAGCATAAATGATGTTATATACAAGTTACAGCATAAATGATGTTATAAGTTATAGCATAAATGATGTTATATACAAGTTACAGCATAAATGATGTTATATACAAGTTACAGCATAAATGATGTTATAAGTTACAGCATAAATGATGTTATATACAAGTTACAGCATAAATGTTGTTATAAGTTATAACATAAATGATGTTATATACAAGTTACATCACTCCGGTCTGTTTCCTCTCTATCAGCAGGAACATCTCGCGAGAGTTTCTGTACCCCAATATAAACAGGAACATCTCGCGAGACTTCCCGCTGTGGATCAGCTGATAAGGAGCCTGCATTATTAACAAGCACGATCTCGCGAGACTTGGCCCCGGCCCCGGTGGCAGTGTGTAGTGGTTAGGGTGAGATCTCGCGAGAAGTGCGCGTGTACGAGGCTGGCCTTGTTGATGAAGCGTAAACACACGGAAACAACAAAAGCAGGTTTTGGATGTTTTTTTTGGAAAGACGACGCTGTAAAAGTTCTGTCCGGATTTTTCTCCATCACGGAGTTACAGAAAGTAGATTTATTTGTAGGCTGTTTGTTTAATAAGAAGACGGAAAATAAGGAAGGAGAAAAGGAGAGTTTATTAGAGACGCGCTCCGGACTGTAAGTAAACAAATTACACAACATGACACTTAAATAAATAAACACAATTATACTTCCACGGGAAGTTTTACAGGTTCGCTTTTATTCATATTCACTGTGATCTACATCTCTGTGTCTATTCCATCTGCGTTTGATTTGTCACAACAACAACAACAACAACAACAACAATAATAATAAATAATAATAATAATAATAATAATGATGATGATGATGTGATGGAGCCGGAAGTTGATTGTGATACGTTTCTTGTTAAAAAAAAACCGAAAACAAAAACAAAACAATGACTGTCACGTGATCTGTGATATGTTTTAATCCTGTTTCAACCTTGGGTTGGGTTTAGGATTAAACTGTCGAGCACACACCACCACACACCACCACACACACACAACACATCACACACATACTATACATACACACACACACCTAGCACACACACACACACACACACACACACACACACACACACACACACACACACACACACA
>JACRUU010000006.1:2776123-2798623 GCA_030449085.1 Kryptopterus vitreolus
GGATTATCGGGATTATATTTATTTGAAGTGAGACGGAGCACAAAACAAAAGTCCAGCTGGATGTGATGCAAATCTTTTATCACATTAAATATTCATTCATTCATTCATCTTCTATCGCTTTATCCGATCTTCCCTCGGGTCACGGGGAGTCTGTGTCTATCTCAGGCGTCTATGGGCATTAAGGCAGGATACACCCTGGATGGAATGCCAACCCATCACACACACACACACACACACACACACACACACATTCATACACTAGGGACAATTTTCCAAGGTGCCAATCAACCTATCATGCATGTTTTTGGACCGGGGGAGGAAACCGGAGAACCTGGAGAAAAACCCCCTGAGGCACGGGGAGAACATGCAAACTCCACACACACATGGCCGAGACGGGAATCGAACCCGGATCCTGGCGGTGTGAGGCGAACGTGCTAACCACTAAACGCCACCGTGCCTCTATACATTAAATATTCATATTCTCTAAACACTATCCATCCTTTATTCACTATCCTCCGTTTTATAATTATTAACCCCTATTCTCCCTCACAAACCCTAATCTGGCAGCATTTCCAGAGTGATTTACATTTATCCCATTCATACATGGGGTTAAGGGCCTTAATTAGGGGCCCAGGAGTGGATCATTAGTATGGCTAGAATTTGAACTTACAACCTTCAGCACCATCTTCTTTATATAACCTTTATATACCTTTATTTATTTATTTATATATATATTAATATATATATTATATATATATATATATATATATATATATAAAATGTAAAATGTTTATTTATTTGTCATTTTAAAAATTATGCACATTATATTGCTTTCTAAATGACACTTCTCTTAAAACATTTACTATTAATGAATATGTTGTTTATGTGATGTTATTTTAAATAGTTTTATTTAGTTGTTTTATGATCCACGTTTGGGGGGCACGGTGGCGTTTAGTGGTTAGCACGTTCGCCTCACACCGCCAGGGTCCGGGTTCGATTCCCGTCTCGGCCATGTGTGTGTGTGGAGTTTGTGCATGTTCTCCCCGTGCCTCAGGGGGTTTTTTTCTTTTTTTTTCTCCGGGTTCTCCGGTTTCCTCCCCCGGTCCAAAAAACATGCACGGTAGGTTGATTGGCACCTTGGAAAATTGTCCCTAGTGTATGAATGTGTGTGTGTGGTGTGTGTGTGTGTGTGTGTGTGTGTCCTGTGATGGGTTGGCATTCCATCCAGGGTGTATCCTGCCTTAATACACATAGACGCCTGAGATAGACACAGACTCCCCGTGACCCGAGAGAAGATCGGATAAAGCGCTAGAAGATGAATGAATGAATGAATGAATGATCCACGCTGTAGGAAAGGGTTTTATTTCTCTTTTTCCCGGCAGAGAGGATCACGTGGACGGAATAAAGTTCTACACGGATCCGTCTTATTTCTTCGACCTCTGGAAGGAAAAAATGCTGCAGGACACCGAGGACAAGAGGAAAGAGAGAAGACTACAAAGAGTGAGACTCCTCTCTTCTCTTCTCTTTTTTTCTCTTTTTTTTCTTTTTTTCTCTTCTCTTCTCTTCTTTTTTCTCTTCTCTTCCCTTTCTTCTCTTCTCTACTCTTCTATTTTCTGTCCTTTTATTTATTTTCTTCTCTTTTTTTCTCTCTCTCTCTCTTCTCTTCAATGCCTCTCTCTCTCTCTCTCTCTCTCTCTCTCTCTCTCTCTCAGGAGCAGAGGTGTGTAGAGGATGGGGTGATACAGCGGGATGTCCGGAAGGTGCGTAAAGCGCGGAATCGTCGGCAGGAGTGGAACGTGATGGCATTCGATAAAGAGCTGCGCCCTGATCACAGTATCCAGCAGGGGGCGTTGTCTAATCGCTCAATGTCTCCTGAAGCACGGTGGAGTGTACACACACACACACACACACACACACATGAATAAAGAGATATTATGGAGTTAATGTGAGCAGATGAAACATAGAGTTCATAGAGAGTTCATAGAGAGTTCATAGAGAGTTCATAGAGAGTTCATAGAGAGTTCATATAAAATTAACATCATTAAAGATTAACAAATAAATAAAGTAATGGATAACAAAATTATTTACTCTTCAAATCTATTTCCGTTACAGAACACTGCCCCGCCCTAACATTCCAGGATACGCCCACTTTCTGTCCAACCACGTGTTTGATTCCAGTGAAGGGGCGGAGCATGAGTACCACAGCATTGGTGGGCCGGTGGGCGTGGCTGACGGCAGTGTTCCTGCGGGACATGGATCAGATCCGTCCTGCTCTCTGAACACGCTGGCAGGGGGTGGAGTTAACGGTGACATCACACTTCCACCAGTAGACTATGGGTAATGCAAAGTTCTGAAAACCTTTACTTATATGTAAATGACGTTCTCATTTTTATTAATATATTTAAATATTAATTAGTTTTATTTTATTCTCAGGTTGATGGACTTTTACGCCACTTCTGGTCCTCTTCCTCCTCCGTCAGCTCCCATCATTCCCTCATCACACACCACATTCGCCACGCCCTTAACACCTCCGGCCCCGCCCTCCTCCCACCCCGGACCCTCCAGCTCCGCGCTATGTTACCCCATCCCGCCCGTCCCACTTCCAGAGCCACACCTGACTCCGCCCCCTCCTCGACCTCCACCTCCACCTGTGCTTCCTGTTTCGTCTCACTTGATACGAGCAGGGGAGGGGCGGAGCCAGGAGCCTCAGCCAATCACAGACGGACGCAGTGACTTGCTGTCGGCTATACGCATGGGTGTGTGTGTGTGTGTTGTGTGTGTGTGTGTGTGTGTGTGTGTGTGTGTGTGTGTGTTTGGTAATTTACATTACATCAGTGTTAAATTGGGTTCACAGTCCTTTTTAAAAAAAAGCAGATTAAACACATTAAACACAGATGTTTCTGTGTGTGTGTGTGTGTGTGTGTGTGTGTGTGTGTGTGTGTGTGTGTGTGTGTGTGTGTGTGTGTGTTCAGGTATCCAGCTAAAGAAGGTCCAGGAGCAGCGAGCGTTGAGGGAATGTTCAGAAAACGACGTGGCCTCCATCCTATCCAGACGCATCGCGGTCGAGTACAGTGACTCAGATGACGAGTCTGAGCTGGACGGCAATGAGTGGTTCGACTGAGACTGAACACACACACACACACACACACACACACACACACTCACACACACACACACGCACAAAAAAAAACACACACACGCACACACACACACACACACACACACCCTCAAAAACATGGTAAAGTCAGGGATTTTACGCTGCTTCACCAGCAGGGGGCTGCAATCTTCACAGTGCAATTAAGGGAAACAACATGAATGAACTGTTGCTATGCAGAAAATATTGGCACCCCTTGACCTCCTGTCCTTTAAGAGACTCTGTTCTGTGCTGAGCCCGAATGGATTTTTAGAGTGTTATTATTTATTCTTAATTATTTATTGTACAATATTGTGGTTAAAATGATTGAATTATATCCAATCTCCGTCTACACACCTGCTAAGCGAAAAAGATCAAAAGATAGATTTATAGACGCTTTTAATCATTTAATATAATATAAATGTTACAAATATAAATATGAAAACGTATTAAATTATTATAAATGCAAACACAAAATCTTCGCGACGAAATATATGATGATATTTTATTATAAGTTCTCATTTATTTACATTCCACACTAGTCATACTAGATGTGTAATCTCACGGTGTGTGTGTGTGTGTGTGTGTGTGTGTGTGTGTGTGTGTGTGTGTGTGTGTGTGTGTGTGTGTGCTCATCAGGACCAACACAGATGACTGTAATTTTCAAATGAATATTGATTGAACACTTTGATCAGGTTTAATCCTCCGTGCACTTGCAGTATGAACACTGAATCACTGAGTCATTATAATCGACTCGTTCAGCCGAATCGACTCCTCAGATTTAAACCTCCTCCATCAGGTCTGTGTGTTCCTTTCATTCAGATCATTCATTGAATAAATAGATTATCTTCTTTATTTGTCTTTAGTGAATCAATAAATCCAAATTCACTGTTATTTGTAGAGCAATAAGTTTACAGAAATAAACATTTATTTGGATTGTGATTGGCTGGAAGGAGTTCAGAGCATTGCACGCAGGTCGTTTGGGTTTGTCCTGCTTATAAACGCGTGTATAAGGTGATCATTCAATGGTGTGAGAGACAATTATAACGTTCTTCACCTCCACATTGGACAGGAACCATAATAAATGGACTATAAAGCTTCCTGTGTTCTTCAGTATTTTTTATAATAAGGCCTCCTGTGTTATTATCAGCATCTCCTGAAGTTCTGGGAAAAGTCGGTTCTATAATGAAGAAGTTTCTCCACCAGCTTTAGGGTTTTTTCTGGGTTTTTTTTCTCATTGTAAGAATGAGTTGAGTGTGCTGCTGATCACTGAGAAACACTCCACGTATCTGGAGAAGATTTAAGGCAGGAGACTCGAGTGGCACGGATTTCTCTCGGGTCGAGACGGAGACACACCGAGGCACAAAAGCCCAGGATTAAATTCTCATAATCACTCAGAGACGCTGTCACTCTTTTTTTCTTGTGAATGTGGAAAGTTGAGGAGGTTCTGCGAATATAATCTCAATCCTAATCAAATTCTTTTGTCACGTGACTCCCATATACGCAATAAAGGGGATTAAAGGGACAACAATTGTTCCTTTTTGATTAACTAGATTAAAAGAACCTAATTAAATCAAATAATCAGATACTTTTATTACTATTGTGAACAAAAAAAGTTCCACCCAAAGCCTCTAGGGGGCGCAGGAACCCGTTGAATAAACGGAGATTATAATTTCAATAAACAAAACAAAACATATGATTGTGTCAGAATCACGGCAGAATAAGAGGAATAAAACATTCACTCTTTGATTTAATTTAAATTTAAATAGTGGAAAAAGGGTGATTTCAGTTTTAAGTCTTTTAACTGATCAACACAAGCTGGATGTTTCTGTACACTACTTATTTACTGGCACACACACACACACACACACACACACACTGCACCTGGTCGTCTGTCTGGTTTCTTTCACATTCTTTCTCACACTCGGCTCTTGTTGTTTCCCCTGAAATGTAAATAGTGTTTTTAGTGGAATTAAAAAACTCAGACCACATCGAGTGCTGGTGTTGTTGTCCCACTACACCCCCGTCCCCTTCCCAAAACCCCCTAAGGGTTGTTTTCTTTTTTTCCTATATATTCCACACACCACACACACACACACACACACACACACACACACACACACACACACACACAAATGCAGACAGGGAGCTGGAGAAAGTTTCCCATCGGGATCTCCTACAGGCTCGGTGCTGTTTGTGCTGCGGGTTCGAGTGCATCGTGCAGCCATGCTCCGATTATTAAACCACTGTTTTACCACTCCACTTAATCCCCGGCCTATACAAAAGTAAACCATAAAAGAGGCAGGGAGAGGGAGTCTGAGTGTGTGTGTGTGTGTGTGTGTGTGTGTGTGTGTGTGTGTGTGAGAGGAGGAGGGTAAGATTATCGAGGGTAAACTCTTGACAGATCTTTTCTGACGGCTGGTTTTCCCACCGACTCCAGACATCCGAGACGCTCGAACTTTTCCCACATGTGTGTAAATTCTAACAGGTGTGTGTGTGTGTGTGTGTGTGTGTGTGTGTGTGTGTGTGTACGTTCTTCACCAGTTCCGAGGTTCCTTATGTAAGTCCGGATAAGTGTCGAATTCAAATGCACACACTTTTTCTGACCGAAGAAAAGTTCCATTTATATATATATATATATATATATATATATTATATTATATATAATATATATATATATATATATATATTAGTGTATAAGAACGTTGTCTTACACACAAACAATTCATCATCAATACATTGTTTAATATATTTTGTATTTACACAATACAGGTGCTTTTCGAACTTCCAATTCTACATTTAGTCTCCATGTGTTCTTATCATTAAATAATAATTCTTCAGGGGGAAAAAAGATGTTTTGCCAGAAAAGTAAATTTTATGGAGTTTTTGTGAAGATCCTGCGGGTGTGAAGGGGGTGAAGGGCGTGAAGGGCGTTGGTGACGGCAGGTGAGATGGTGAGATGATTAGATGGTGAGATGGTGAGGAGGTGAGATGATATGTGGTGAGATGGTGAGATGGTGAGATGGTGAGGATGGTGAGATGGTGAGACGAGGTGAGATGGTGAGATGAGAGATGGTGAGATGGATGAGATGGTGAGATGGTGAGATGGTGAGGATGGTGAGTGAGGTGAGATGATAGGTGAGATGGTGAGGTGAGATGGTGAGGAGGTGAGAAGGTTGAGGATGGTGAGATGGTGAGGATGGTGAGATGGTGAGGAGGTGAGATGGTGATGGTGATGGTGGATGAGATGATGGTGAGATGGTGAGGAGGTGAGATGGTGATGGTGGATGGTGAGATGGTGATGGTGATGGTGATGGTGAGGTGAGATGGTGAGATGGTGAGATGGTGAGATGGTGAGGAGGTGAGATGGTGAGATGGTGAGATGGTGAGATGGTGAGATGGTGAGGAGGTGAGATGATAAGATGGTGACATGGTGAGGAGGTGAGATGGTGAGGAGGTGAGATGGTGAGATGGTGAGATGGTGAGGATGGTGAGGAGGTGAGATGGTGAGATGGTGAGATGGTGAGATGGTGAGGATGGTGAGATGAGACATGGTGAGATGGTGAGATGGTGAGGAGGTGAGATGGTGAGATGGTGAGACGATGAGATGGTGAGGATGGTGAGATGGTGAGGATGATGTGAGATGGTGAGATGGTGAGATGGTGATGAGATGGTGAGATGGTGAGGATGGTGAGATGGTGAGGTGATGATGGTGAGGATGAGGTGATGATGAGTGAGAGGAGGTGAGATGATGATGTGATGGTGAGGATGGTGAGATGAGGATGAGATGGTGAGATGGTGAGATGGTGAGATGGTGAGATGAGAGGTGAGATGAGATGTGATGGTGAGGAGGTGAGATGGTGAGGAGGTGAGATGATAAGATGGTGATGGTGATGAGGATGGTGAGATGGTGAGGATGGGACATGGTGATGGTGAGATGGTGAGATGGTGAGACTGATGAGATGGATGAGATGAGAAGGTGAGATGGTGAGATGGTGAGATGAGATGATGAGATGGTGACATGGTGAGGAGGTGAGGAGGTGAGGAAGTCGGTCAGTGTATCATGTGTATCATCCGATCATGTGTAAAACTGTTTATTTTGCGTAAGGTTTTTGGTGGATAAAGTCGGGTGTAAACGGTGTGTCTTGGCTTTAAGACTGATTTCCGATGAAGGACATTTTTAGGAACGAGTGCCTCTTATTTGTTCTCAGATCGAGATCAGGATCTAACGGAATGCCAAGTTTTTTTTTTCACCCCACCACAATAACGTGGCACCGCTCGGGGTTCATGGAGCTGTGCCAAATGAGGCGGGTGGGGGCAGAGGGTGGTCAAAGGGGTAGGGGTGGGGTGTGTGTGGGGGGGGGGGGGGGGGCAAGTCGGGGTGTCATGCTGGTGTGAAAAAAGCAGCCTGAACAAAAACAGGATGGTACATGCCAAGTGCCGATTGTCTCCTCGTTAATAGGCATCGAAATGGCAACTCGTGTTGGCATCTGTGTTATCATACAGGTGAACACGCTCCTGGGAAACAGCGCGTTTCTTTTCTCGGCTCCTCCGGGGAGAGGCGGCGTGGCCCGCTTTGTCATCGCGCTCCTAACCGGATTAGTCGTGCCAGTGCGGTCTCTGGGTTTTTCACACCGCCGTCTACTTCCCGTCTCATTTTAATGTGATTAGTCCAGCTCCTGTGGTCCGGGACACGACGCCAGGGGATGGCAGAGGGGCACCGAAGGGCACAGGAGAAAATCCACGTGCAGTGTGAAATGATACTTTTTCTACCCCGTAAATGAATTCGGAACGTTTTTGAGAATTTTTTATGTGATGTGCAGTATTTTAAGATATTTTTGTATACAATAAGTTGATGCTGAAAAAGTGTTTTTGTATTTATTGTACTCATTAAATCACCCATAGAGGAGCACGGTGGTTTAGTGGTTAGCACGTTCGCCTCACACCGCCAGGGTCCGGGTTCGATTCCCGTCTCGGCCATGTGTGTGTGGAGTTTGTGCATGTTCTCCCCGTGCCTCAGGGGGTTTTTCTCCGGGTTCTCCGGTTTCCTCCCCCGGTCCGGTAGGTTGATTGGCACCTTGGAAAATTGTCACCAGTGTATGAATGTGTGTGTGTGTGTGTGTGTGTGATGGGTTGGCATTCCATCCAGGGTGTATCCTGCCTTAATTCCCATAGACACCTGAGATAGACACAGACTCCCCGTGACCCGAGGGAAGATCGGATAAAGCACTAGAAGATGAATGAATGAATGAATGAATAGAAATCACCCATAACTGATGACGCTTCCTCATGAAGTCTCAGGGAGTTTTTCCTCCACCACACTCACCACTGAATCTCTCACCAGGGAGAAACATACACTTCTAAGCATTAAAACTTCCTCCTTTATTTATGCAACGTTTTAACCTTTCCATAAACAGATTCTGTAATGTTAAACTTCCAGCTCTCGCGTTACTCTCACAGCTTCATATCTGCAGTCCTGAAAAACTGAAGAGTCTAAATATCAACTGAAATCTCAATTCATAAAAAGATTTAAGATGCACTTTTTATTCATGTTGATTAAACTGATTCAATTTGGCCTGGTAATGATCCTCCAAAAAAGAAATACTCTCTTGCATCATTCTTCCTGAACTCAGGATTTATCAGTGCATGAGCTCTACCACGGCGTCTTTACTACACTCTTACAGTAGAACATGGAGGGCTTCGCCCCCACCGCCTGCTGAGTCCACGTGAGCTCACAACACTGGCACAGAGGATTAGAGCCCCTGATTAAGACAGTGGCACCCCAGTGTGTGTGTGTGTGTGTGTGTGTGTGTGTGTGTGTGTGTGTGTGTGTGTTTATTTGGGATGAGACGATGGTGTCTGTGATGATTAGAAAGGGAGGGTTCGGGGTGTGAAAGCAAGCGTCTGTCTACAGGGAGTGAAACCAGACGCATTTATTGTACTTCTAATTGTGTGTGTGTCTAACTGTCAAAAAGACAAGTGTGTGTGTGTGTGTGTGTGTGTGTGTGTGTGTGTAGTGTGTGTGTTTAGTGGTAAGTTTAGTGGGACCATCGGTCTTGTAAAAGCTATTTGCTGAAGTAGTAAAATGAATTGGCCTCCACAGTCACGCGATCAAAACCAAACGAAGCAGGAAAAGCAGCCAACATGCTCACAAGAACACCACGAGCATGCACAAGTGGCCATTAAAGCGAAATGGAAGAACTTTGAACAATATAAAGCATATTCTGGTTTATTTATTTATTTTTATGTTTATTACATAATTCCAGGCGTGTTCCATCATAGTTTAGATTCCTTCAGGATAAATCTACAATGTGGAAAATAATAAAAAAGATGGAGAAAAATCAACTGAAGAAGAAGGTGTGTCCAAACTTTGCTTTAGTTCTGCGTAAACAAATAAACAAACAAATAAATGACTCTGTTTAATGTTGGGAAAAACCAACAGCAGTGTTTTGCAATCTGGTCATCTTTTATTTATACTTTTCAAGTGTTGATACGAGTAAATATTATATTAATATATACGAAAATGAAACATTAGCACGCAGCTGGAATACATTTTAGAGTTTATACGTTGTAAAGACGTGTGTAGATTTAGAAACCCCCCCCCCTTCCTCAAGTCTTTAATCACATTGGTACATTCCATGTGACGCAAGGACGTAGAGCAGCATGGCGGCGCAGTAGCCGGGGTCTGTTTTCTGGACGGCCGCAGATTTCAGCCTTCATGATGCGGGAAAATGAACACACGCGTTCCCGAGTGTTTATCTGCTCTTTTCAGGGTTGTCAGGCTGCATATGATAAAGCGTGGAAGCTTGAGGCGCATCTGTGTAAACACACCGGAGTGGTGAGTGTCGGGAGCTAACATGGCTAACTAGCGGCATACATCTCTGTCTCCTCATGTGTTTGACAAATCCCGCCTCCTGCACCATCTCACTGATTGGACAAAAGTGTCCTGATTGACAGGTTTCCGAACCAATCAGAACGAGTCTGACTCAGGAGGCGGGAACTGTTAAATTAAGCGAGACAGAAATGTATTTCGTTTATTTGTTTATTGTTTATTCAGGAAATAAAGATTATTTATTTTGTTTGATTTTGTTTTGGGGCGTGTCCACATACGCGAGTGATACTGGTCATAAATGTTTGTTATTGTTGTTGTTATTATAATAAATTGACATGTTTTTCAGGTAAAATTCAATTCATATTAACAACAAATTTACATTCCAGAGAAAAACAATCCCAGTTTATTAATACAACATATTTGTAATGGTAAATCAAAAAAGAAATCACAAGAGAAACGAATAAATAAATATATAATAATTACATTTCACATTTTGGTGTAAAATGGCAGTTAAATATTGACATTATTAAATAATGGTTAAAAATGAGCATAAAAAGTGACATGGAAAAAGAAATGACCAAATGTCTAGGTTTTTTTATATATTATATATATATATATATATATATATATCTATATATATATATATATGGTATATTGGTTTGGAAATTATTAAAATATTAAATAATGGCTAAAAATTAATAATGAAAATTGACAAGGAAAAATAAATAATATAAATAAATAAAGTTTCACACTTTTATTAATAATTATGGAAAAAAATGCAACAATAAATGTTAGAATAAAATAAAAATGATTTTAAAAAAGGAGAGAAAATGTATTATTATTAATGTTATTATTATTTTTATCAGTATGATAGTTATATTGTTCAGTTGTACTGTATAGTAATGTTGGATAATTGAAATATGAGGGATGAAATACGATGCAGTAATTACAGTGGATTTTAATGAGGAAATGCGACGGTGATGATGGTGATGGTGATGATGGTGATAGTGATGATGGTGATAGTGATGATGGTGATGGTGGTGATGATGGAGATGATGATGATAGTGATGATGATGATGATGATGATGGTGATAGTGATGATGGTGATGTGGTGATTGTGGTGATGATGGTGATGATGATGGTGATGTGTTCCAGAGGCCGTTCAAATGCGAGTTTGCCGGATGCAGCAAATCGTTCTGCAGTAAATCTCACCTCAGTCGTCATGAGCTCACACACACCGGAGAGAAACCCTTCAGGTAAAACGCCTGATACACACCTCAGCACGTCATTCACACACTCCCATCTCTCCCTTCTCTCCTCACTCGTTCCCACCGTGTGCTTGGTTCAGGTGCAGTGAGGACGCGTGCACGCAAAGTTTCACCACCAACTTCAACCTGCAGAAACACATCTCGCGTAAACACAAACAGGAAGTGAAGCTGTACACCGTGAGACGCTCCCTTTCATTCACTTTCCATCCCAGTTTAACACTTTTATAATCGTTTGTGTCCAGAGTAACAACAACGTTTGTTTCCCTTTCACATTTAAGTGAACATATATAATATTTAACAAAAAGAAAAGCATTCAAGTTGAATATTTCTTAGTTTAAGTCATGAAAAAAAAGAAATTAGTATGAATTACGAGGTGCCAATAATTGTGAGCATTTAATGTGAACGTGTGAAAAGTACACACACAAAGAAATGAATAATAAAAAATTATTATATATATTTTTTACATTAATGCTTACTAATATTTACACACCATAATTTATATTTGTTAATATATAGCTGTTTGTTAAAATTGTGTTTATATTATTTTTAATATATGAAATATGTAATAACTAAAAATAAATATTTTAAATATGAACATATGAGGTTTTGATTTTGGTATACAAAAGAGGTGCCATTACTTATGGTCTCGGGGATGATATTTGAATAATGTTAATGTGTGTGTGTGTGTGTGTGTGTGTGTGTGTGTGTGTGTGTGTGTGTGTGTGTCAGTGTCCATTTGAGGGATGTGGTAAAAGCTTCAAGAAGAACAACCTGCTGAAGTGTCATGAAAGCACACACACACACCAGCTCCCGTATGAGTAAGCTCCGCCTCTTTATCCTCGCTTCACAGGTGACCTCGTTATGCTCCATAATAGTATATTGTGGGCGTGACTTAAAAAGAGGGGGCGGGGCCAATGGAAAACTGCGTGTATGGAAATTTTGTTCTGATTTAATATTTAATCCTAAATAAAGCCTCACCTTCCCTTTGGTTATCTGTGTGTGTGTGTGTGTGTGTGTGTGTGTGTGTGTGTGTGTGTGTGTGTACATTGTGAACTGGTTTCTAATCATTCCAGATGTACATATGAAGGCTGTGACAGATGTTTCTCCACTCCCAGCAAGCGGAAACGTCACGAAAAAGTGCACAAGGGTGAGAAATTCATGTTCCTAAACAATTCAACATGTTTACATTCCTGAAATATTCCCATTTATAAACATTTATAAACACTTCCCTCCGACTCCTGCGATAAATGAACCCAAATATTCATAAAGTAAAAATTTAAAATAAAAATTGTTTCTTTGTGCCGCAATTAAAATTATTTGCATATGGTTGTTTGTACATATTTAACAATATAGATATAGCCTATACAATGTTTTTGTATTAATATTTAGTGATGTATATAATAAATGCAAATATTTAATAAATCAATAACAGAAAAATGGTGATGGTTTTACTTTTAGGGTGTGTGTGTGTGTGTGTGTGTGTGGAATCAGAGCAATTAAATAATTGAATAATCAGTTAGAATTGATAATTGATCAATAATCAAAAGAAGAAAAGAATTGAATAATAATGATGTAATGTAATAAACAATTATAATAATAAATGCTTAATATAATAAATATTAATTAATGATAGAAACGACTAATAAGGGATTATTATTATTATATAGGTTTTGTATGTACTTTTTTGGGGGAAATGAAAACTGTTAATACTGTTCAGTGATGATGGTGTGTGTGTGTGTGTGTGTGTGTGTGTGTGTGTAGGTTACGCGTGTACGGCTGAAGATTGCTCGTTCGTTGCAAAGACCTGGACTGAACTGAACAAGCACAGGAAGGAGCATAAAGGTATTAAAAACACAAAACATCAGAAATGTGCTTTTTAATTCAGTGTCTAGTTTTAATGTGTGTGTGTGTGTGTGTGTGTGTGTGTGTGTGAGAGCAGTCAGGGTGCAGTGTGAGGACTGTAAGAAGACGTTCAGGGATGGGTGGTTCCTGAAGCAGCACCAGCGCGTTCACGCCGAGTCTCGCCTGGTGTTCGTGTGTCCGCGAGACGGATGCGATCGTTCCTACACCACCGCCTTCAACCTGCAGAGCCACATCCTGTCCTTCCACCAACAGGAGCGAGCGTTCAGCTGCACACACCCCGGCTGCACCAAAACCTTCTCCATGAAGGTCTCTCTCTTTTACAAGTCATGCAAAATTATCATCGTAAGAATAGAAAAAAAAAAGTCCTCAAAATAAGGTTTTGTTTGATGTCACTATTTTCCCACTAAATTCTTCTTTCCGATCCAATACTGTTTATTTATTAATTATTTGTATTAATTATTAAAATATTTATTTTGTTTTAAAAATTCTAGCAATGAAACTAAGGAAAAATAATTTATAATAATAATAATAATAATAGGGGCACGGTGGCGTAGTGGTTAGCACGTTCGCCTCACACCGCCAGGGTCCGGGTTCGATTCCCGTCTCGGCCATGTGTGTGTGTGTGTGTGTGGAGTTCGCATGTTCTCCCCGTGCCTCAGGGGGTTTTTCTCCGGGTTTCCTCCCCCAGTCCAAAAACATGCACGGTAGGTTGATTGGCACCTTGGAAAATTGTCCCTAGTGTGTGAATGTGTGTGTGTGTGTGTGTGTGTGTGTGTGTGATGAGTTGGCATTCCATCCAGGGTGTATCCTGCTTTAATGCCCATAGACGCCTGAGATAGACACAGACTCCCCGTGACCCGAGGGAAGATCGGATAAAGCGCTAGAAGATGAATGAATGAATGAATAATAATATCTATAATGATTATAAAATAACCTTATTTAATTACACAATTCAAAAAATCCCCAGAATAATTCACATTTTTTTTATTGCACTTTTAATAATGGACATTTTCATTTGCGACGATTACATTTTATCATTTAATAATTAAAAAAAAAATCTGGTTGCATTTTTAGAATTTTAATTCTAATTTTAATTTTAATTGTTTTTAATTAGATGTCAAAATTGTACGATTATTTCTGTCCTGTATTGGACATTTAAATATTATATTCCACTCAACTAAATAAATTAAATATAAAATCTAGTCAAATATGAAAATCACTACTGCATTAAAATTATTGTAAAAAAGAAAAATATTCATGTAAACATTTTTTATTCGAATGAAGTAACGGTAATGTTTTTTTTGTATATAATGTTATGATGTTTTTATTTATTGTTTCTACACAGAAAAGTTTACAGCGTCACTCTGTGGTTCACGACCCCGAGAGAAAGAAACAGGTAATTAACCTGATGTAAAGATGTGTTCTCTCTCTCTCTCTCACACACACACACACACACACTTTTTTTCTGTAATTTTTTTTATAGCTATAACACAAAAATAAGTATTTGTGAATGTTTGTTGATTTGTATAAATGAGTTAAGAATCATAAATGCAATATGGAGTTCTCTGGCCACGCCCACAAAATCTGATGATTGGCCGCTTGTGGCACCTGATCTATTTACTGATACGGAATGTGTTTGTTCTCTTTTGCAGAGGAAACCCCGCCCTAAATCGATCGCTGGCATCTCGCCTGAGTGGCTACAAAATGCCCCCGAGACGCCCGTCTGAAACCCGGCGTGGCATTCCCAACTCCTCCTCCTCCTCACACCACGTCGATGGGACAAACCCCGCCACGTCCGATCCTCCTGAAATTGTCCAATCAGACTCTGTCCTCCTCGCATTAGAGCCAATGATGTTAGACTCTCCCACTGAGAGCCAATCAGAAACCGGAGAATTTCATAACGCTGTAGAAAGCGGCCAATCGGAAATCAACAATAACGTCAAATGCGCCCAATCGGAATGCACTGAATTTGTAACTCTTGTCGGTGTCCAATCAGAACGCAGCATTGCACTGGGCAGCCAATAAGAAGCCCTGAAAATTAATTTGCTCCGAGTTTGACCAATCAGATGCCACTAAAGTAAAATGACAAGAAAGGAGGGGAAAAAAACAACAATTGTTTATTTACGAATATACACCAGAAAACGGTGTGAGTGCTGGGTTCCCATGACATGTGGATCCCAGACCATGTGCAGGAGGTGTGTGTGTGTGTGTGTGTGTGTGTGTGTGTCAGCCCCGCTCTGACGGAGGTTCAGGTGTGTGTTGTTTCTCGGGGTTGTCGGAGGTGTGTGTTTGGGTTCGCGTCCCCTGAAGTTCTTTGGCAGAAGGAGGACGCAGGACGCAGCTCGCCGCTTTGCCGTCGCGGATCAGCTTGGGTTTGTTGATGAAGCCGAGCGGAGCCGTGATTCTCCCGACCATGTCTTCCAGAAGAGAGTCCTGTAACCATGACGACCACATCACCAGCATGTGTGTGTTTGTATTTACTTTACCTGGTGCTCACGAGATCAAGCACAAAGTGTAAATAACAATAATGACAAATAAAAGTCTTTTCCATTCAGAACGTATCTATTAATTGTTTTATTGTGGAAATAACGCGCTGTGATTGGATGTTTTTAGGAGCGTGAGATTTACCAGCGCCCGCTCGCTCTGGTCTCGTCTCGGCCTCAGCGTCAGTCTGACGTGGTGCTTTTTCTCCAGCCAGCTCGTTACCTGCTTCAGTTTGGTGTCCAGGTCGTGTAGAGCGATGTCAGAAGACAGAGTCAGATCCTTCACCTGGACAGCACCTGCAGCCAATCGTACACAAGACCTTTAATGATCACATGTCACATTCATCCTGAGAAAAGAGGCGTGGCTCAGGGGGAAGTGGGCGTGGCCTGTCAATCCCTGCTACATTGAGAATATTATATATTACTAAGTGATGCATCCATTAACAAAACGAACATGTTCTTAAACTATATCATTTAGTATCAGCGCAATACTTTTATTCTTTATTAGTGACTTGTGCAAAAGCATCACTATTATACTCGTTGGTGAAATTTTCGGCCACGTAACTCACCAATTGTACCTCATGTCGTGCTGATGGTGAGAGACGTGCTGTTACTTTTATCAGGAATCGCCCTGCGGAATTCCGAACCCGGGGCCAAGAAGCGGGAATTTTTTCCCCGTTGAAAATGAATGGGGCGGATCTTTCGTGCCTCACAGTTCGGGTCTGTGAGCGTCCGACATGCACATATGGCAAATCCACTCGTAGGGGGTCCGGAGTGGATCACCATCATATACCTCCCAAATCCCACACGCGTTCGGAATTTTAGGAAATACGCGACATTCCGGCCCTCATAGAAGAATAAATGGGGAAATTTGACGCTCCGCTGTTCGGCCCCGTGTTCATGTGACATATCCACTCGTAGGCGCAGGTTGTGAATATGAGACTCGAACCCCAGACCCACTTGGAATTCCGGAAATTCTGCATCGTTCCGGCCCATACAGATGAACGGGGAACATTTTGGTGCTCCGCTGTTCGGCCGTATTGACGTATCCACTCGTCCGGGGCGGCGAGGACATTGCACTGATATGACACTCGGTCCCAAAAAGCACAGGGAATTATGGGTAATCAGGGCAAATGTGTTTTTTCCCGCCCGGAGGCGCGGTTTGCCTCGGCGAGCATCACTCACATTTCCTCAGGAAAGGGTTTGTGAAAGAACCGTGTATTAACGGTCCACAGAAATGTGATGCTTTGATGTGTCAAATAAAAGTGAAGTATTTGCTCCATATTGAATAACGGAGGAAGGGGCACGGTGGCGTAGTGGTTATCACGTTCGCCTCACACCGCCAGGGTCCGGGTTCGATTCCCGTCTCGGCCATGTGTGTGTGGAGTTTGTGCATGTTCTCCCCGTGCCTCAGGGGGTTTTTTCTCTGGGTTCTCCGGTTTCCTCCCCCGGTCCAAAAACATGCACGGTAGGTTGATTGGCACCTTGGAAAAATGTCCCGAGTGTGTGTGTGTGTCCTGCGATGGGTTGGCATTCCATCCAGTGTGTATCCTGCCTTAATACCCATAGACGCCTGAGATAGGCACAGACTCCCCGTGACCCGAGGGAAGATCGGATAAAGCGCTAGAAGATGAATGAATGAATGAATGAATGAATAACGGAGAAATATCTCTTCTTGTGTTGAATCGAATAAAAATCGGATCGTGAATCGTATCGGTTACTGCTTTAAACATCACATTAAACACTGAAACGCATGCCATTCGGGTTATAACCCTCACCTGTACCCTTGCTCTTGTGTTTCTCCCTCAGTTTCATCTGCTCCTCATGAATCTGTTTACCGCTCATGAGTCGGTACACCGGCGGCTCCGCGCGCTCGTTCACGGGCACCAGCTTCATCCCTTTCTCATCCATCAGCCTCAGCGCGTCTGCGCGGTGCACCGTCCCCAGACTCTCCCCTCCCTCATCCAGCAGGACCAGGTGGCGTTGGTGGATCTTCCTGCCCACGCTGCTGATGGTGGGCCGCGCCTTCACGTCCTGCTTCGTCCTCCTTCTCTTCTCCTGCGGTTCCGTCTCCGCGCTCTCTCCATCATCGCCCGACACGCTGGAGAACCGCGTCCACTGCTGCAGCTTCGGTCCGACGCGACCCCACGTGCTCGACTGGGGCGGTTTGTACAGCAGGAGGAGCGTCACCGGGCGCGCAGAGGGACTCGAACCTCTCACCGCCCGGCTCAGAGCCAACAACCTCAGACAGCCCAAAGACATCCTGCGGAGGAGACGCAGGCAAGCGGGGTTACTTTACATGCTTTAAAAACACGCTCATTACACACAGCACGTGTTTACAATCTGTAGTCACCCGAAGGTTGTGGGTTCGAAACCCACATGGCAAAAGATTCCGATGTAATCACGGAGCAATCTTAATATTAAAGGAAGCGAATGTAAATAAGTGTTTAAAAACACCCGCACCTGCAGCTTTTACCCACAATCCACCCCGTTTTAAGCTATTAAGTCGAATCCCTCACTCGGATCACGTGATTTTTAGGCGACGCGTTGAAAGGTGTCAAAAACACGACCGTACAAGTCGCGCATTTACACACACACACACACACACACACACACACACACACACACACACACACACACAGCGACTCTCTTTAAAACAAGAAGTCAAAGACAGAAAAACACAAAAGTGCAAAATCAACCATGAGACGCGAACCTTCTCCTCCGCCAAGAGTTTACACCTCGGCGCGTGCTGATGACGTCGGCGTCATGGCGTAATCGTCTACATCCGCCATGTGTTTGTAGTTTTCTCAGAAGAATCAGAGACGCAGATCCGCCTTATAATGCCTCAAATACAGCTCATAATCACTCATAATGCCAAATACAGCTCATAATCACTCATAATGCCTCAAATACAGCTCATAATCACTCATAATGCCAAATACAGCTCATAATCACTCATAATGCCAAATACAGCTCATAATCACCCATAATGCCAAATACAGCTCATAATCACTCATAATGCCTCAAATACAGCTCATAATCACCCATAATGCCTCAAATACAGCTCATAATCACTCATAATGCCTCAAATACAGCTCATAATCACTCATAATGCCTCAAATACAGCTCATAATCACTCATAATGCCTCAAATACAGCTCATAATCACACTTATAATGCCTCAAATACAGCTCATAATCACACTCATCATGCCTCAAATACAGCTCATAATCACGTATAATGCCAAATACAGCTCATAATCACTCATAATGCCTCAAATACAGCTCATAGTCACTCATAATGCCAAATACAGCTCATAATCACACATAATGCCAAATACAGCTCATAATCACCCATAATGCTTCAAATACAGCTCATAATCACCCATCATGCCTCAAATACAGCTCATAATCACGTATAATGCCAAATACAGCTCATAATCACCCATAATGCTTCAAATACAGCTCATAATCACTCATAATGCCTCAAATACGGCTCATAATCACTCATAATGCCTCAAATACAGCTCATAATCACTTATAATGCCTCAAATACAGCTCATAATCACCCATAATGCCTCAAATACAGCTCATAATCACCCATAATGCCTCAAATACAGCCCATAATCACTAATAATGCCTCAAATATAGCTCATAATCACTCATAATGCCTCAAATACAGCTCATAATGACTCATAATGCCAAATACAGCTCATAATCACTCATAATGCCAAATACAGCTCATAATCACTCATAATGCCTCAAATACAGCTCATAATCACAGTCATAATGCCTCAAATACAGCTCATAATCACACATAATGCCAAATACAGCTCATAATCACACATAATGCCTCAAATACAGCTCATAATCACACATAATGCCAAATACAGCTCATAATCACACATAATGCCCAAATACAGCTCATAATCACTCATAATGCTCAAATACAGCTCATAATCACACATAATGCCCAAATACAGCTCATAATCACCCATAATGCCTCAAATACAGCTCATAATCACCCATAATGCCTCAAATACAGCTCATAATCACTCATAATGCTCAAATACAGCTCATAATCACTCATAATGCCTCAAATACAGCTCATAATCACTCATAATGCCAAATACAGCTCATAATCACTCATAATGCCTCAAATACAGCTCATAATCACTCATAATGCCAAATACAGCTCATAATCACCCATAATGCTTCAAATACAGCTCATAATCACCCATAATGCCAAAATATAGCTCATAATCACTCATAATGCCTCAAATACAGCTCATAATCACTCATAATGCTCAAATACAGCTCATAATCACACATAATGCCAAATACAGCTCATAATCACTCATAATGCCGAATACAGCTCATAATCACTCATAATGCCTCAAATACAGCTCATAATCACTTATAATGCCTCAAATACAGCTCATAATCACCCATAATGCCTCAAATACAGCTCATAATCACCTCATAATGCCTCAAATACAGCTCATAATCACGTCATAATGCCAAATACAGCTCATAATCACTCATAATGCCTCAAATACAGCTCATAATCACTCATAATGCCAAATACAGCTCATAATCACACATAATGCCTCAAATACAGCTCATAATCACTCACCCATAATGCTTCAAATACAGCTCATAATCACCCATCATGCCTCAAATACAGCTCATAATCACTCATAATGCCATAATGCCAAATACAGCTCATAATCACTCATAATGCCTCAAATACAGCTCATAATCACTCATAATGCCTCAAATACAGCTCATAATCACTCATAATGCCTCAAATACAGCTCATAATCACCCATAATGCCTCAAATACAGCTCATAATCACCCATAATGCCTCAAATACAGCCCATAATCACTAATAATGCCTCAAATATAGCTCATAATCACTCATAATGCCTCAAATACAGCTCATAATCACTTCATAATGCCTCAAATACAGCTCATAATCAGTCATAATGCCTCAAATACAGCTCATAATCACTCATAATGCCGAATACAGCTCATAATCACTCATAATGCCTCAAATACAGCTCATAATCACTTATAATGCCTCAAATACAGCTCATAATCACTTCATAATGCCTCAAATACAGCTCATAATCAGTCCCCCCCCCCCCATAATGCCTCAAATACAGCTCATAATCACAGTCATAATGCCTCAAATACAGCTCATAATACAGTCATAATGCCTCAAATACAGCTCATAATCACTCATAATGCCAAATACAGCTCATAATCACACATAATGCCTCAAATACAGCTCATAATCACCCATAATGCTTCAAATACAGCTCATAATCACCCATAATGCCTCAAATACAGCTCATAATCACTCATAATGCCTCAAATACAGCTCATAATCACTTATAATGCCTCAAATACAGCTCATAATCACTTCATAATGCCTCAAATACAGCTCATAATCAGTCATAATGCCCTAAATACAGCTCATAATCATTATATTTATAATAGCTATATTACATAATAATAATAATAATAATAATAATCAATAATCATAGAAATTATTGTTATTATTATCATATGGCATTTATTTATTTTATTTTATTTATTTATATTTTTTAAAAATAAAACCAGTTTTCTGTTTCTTAATATAATAATAATAATAATAATAATAATAGTAATTGTAATTTCGAATGTATTTTGTGTTCATTTTTATACACACATTTCTTTATGTTTTTTTTTAAAACTAAATCCAAAATATTTACTATTTTTTATTGTGAATTGTGCAGAATTTGTAAGTTGTTTGAATGAATTACTTTTGTATACAAATTATATACAAATAGCAAATGTCATTGTATGAAAAATGTTATTATTATTATTATTATTATTATTATTATTATTATTATTATTATATTAAGGAGCAGAAGGGTTTTTTAATAGTTTTTTAAAAATTAATAATTATATAATAAATAAATTCCATATGATAGGTATTATTATTATTATTGTTGTTATTAAGAAGCAGAAGAAGGGTTTTATTTTTTTAAATAAAACAAACAAATAAATGTATAATAAATAAATTCCATATGATAGATATTATTATTATTATTATTATTATTATAATAAGAAGCAGAAGGGGTTTAATTTTTTTAAAAATAAATAAAATATATATAATGAATAAATTCCATATGATAGTTATTTTTATATATTATATATTTATTATTATTATTATTATTATTATTATTATTATTATTATTATTATTATTATTAAGGGTCCATATTCTAATAAACATGAGCATTGCTTTATTGTCTGTATATTTATTTATTTATTTTACGAAGCTGTGAATAAAAAGCACAACGTTCTCCAGAAATAGATCCAGTAAACTGAAATCTTTTCTCTTTAGGAAGAATGTGAAGTAAAAGGAGATGAAAGCGGTGTGTGTGTGTGTGTGTGTGTGTGTGTGTGTGTGTGTGTGTGTGTGTGTGTGTGTGTGTGTGTGTGTGTGTGTGTGTGTGTGTGTGTGTGTGTGTGTGTGTGTGTGAACCGCGCTCGGGGTTTTAGTGAAGTCGCTCAGCTGTACATAACTCGAGTTGACACAGTTTGACCCGAACCGTGCGGCTCGCTGGCCTGCTTGGCTCCGCCCCCTTCGAAAAACTCCCACAATAGTGCGTTTGTGTAGCGGAATCCCGCCGCGTAACGCGCTCACGGGAATCCAAAAACTTCAAGTGTTATTAATAATCCTATAAAATAAATGGCTCCTGAATTCTTCTGAAAGACACTCCGAAAGGGAACATCGTCTTTTCTTGTCTAAAGACTCTTTTATGTGATTAGCGTGTTTAGCCCCGAGGCTTAGTGAGGAACAAAAAGTGCTTTTGAGCGTCAGTGTGAGGAAGCCACCCTTAAAGACTCGGGAGTCGGAGGCGACGAGGT
>JACRUU010000006.1:2806123-2818623 GCA_030449085.1 Kryptopterus vitreolus
TTAAACAACAATGTACAATTTAAATTCACTATACACAAAAGTTTGTGGACACTTTGTGAACATTTCATTCCGCATTTATTCCCCGTTTGCTCTTATAATAAACTTAAAGGGAATTCTGTGAGGGTGTGGAGGAAAGCAGGGTTTAGTGAAGGTGAGGAGGTGTGAAGGTGTGGAGGAAAGTCAGGGTTTAGTGAAGGTGAGGTGGAGGTGTGAAGGTGTGAAGGTGTGGAGGAAAGTCAGGGTTTGGTGAAGGTGAGGAGGTGTGAAGGTGTGGAGGAAAGTCAGGGTTTGGTGAAGGTG
Source organism: Kryptopterus vitreolus (assembly GCA_030449085.1). Classification (NCBI taxonomy): domain Eukaryota; kingdom Metazoa; phylum Chordata; class Actinopteri; order Siluriformes; family Siluridae; genus Kryptopterus; species Kryptopterus vitreolus. Next base: position 2,806,424 of record JACRUU010000006.1, read on the forward strand.
AGGAGGTGTGAAGGTGTGGAGGTGTGGAGGAAAGTCAGTGTTAGGTGAAGGTGTGGAGGAAAGTCGGGGTTTGGTGAAGGTGAGGAGGTGTGAAGGTGTGGAGGTGTGGAGGAAAGTCAGGGTTTGGTGAAGGTGAATGTGAGGAGGAAAGTCAGGGTTTGGTGAAGGTGACGGTGAGAAGGTGTGGAGGTGTGGAGGAAAGTCAGGGTTTGGTGAAGGTGTGAAGGTGAGGAGGTGTGAAGGTGTGAAGGTGTGGAGGAAAGTCAGGGTTTTGTGAAGGTGAGGAGGTGTGAAGGTGTGGAGGTGTGGAGGAAAGTCAGGGTTTTGTGAAGGTGAGGAGGTGTGGAGGTGTGGAGGAAAGTCGGGGTTTGGTGAAGGTGAGGAGGTGTGGAGGTGTGGAGGAAAATCAGGGTTAGGTGAAAGTGTGGAGGAAAGTTGGGGTTTGGTGAAGGTGAGGAGGTGAGAAGGTGGCATATGGGTGGAATTTGTCAGGTGTCCCAATACATTTGGCCATGTAGTGTAACTGAGCTACAGAAACATCTGTAATAAAAGCTGTGTTGTGTGGGTGTGTGTGTGTGTGTGTGTGTGTGTGTGTGTGTGACTCAGTGTGTGTGAGTACTCAGGTGGGAAGGTCTCTGTTCTTTACCCGTGTGTTGTGTAACTGTAAATCTAATAATAGTATTTAAACGCTGCTCTTTAAACGGACAGAACGAACACAAAACTCAATATAAACGTGTTTTACAAGCATTAAAGCGACTTTAAACACTTTATACCAACAAACACCACTCGGTGACTTATTACAGTGTGTGTGTGTGTGTGTGTGTGTGTGTGTGTGTGTGTTTATAGTGATTCAGTGATACAGCACAAGCGTGTATTTTTACCAGTTATTATAATATTCATAAAGGATTTGATCCACTTTTATTGACTTTATATCAGTGTTTTGCCGTGACATTACAGAAAGCCAGTTAGTAAATAAATAATGCGGATTGAGTGTGAGTTTGTTTACAGACGTTTCAGTGTGAACGCATGAGTTTTAGGAAGCAGAGTGGATTAAAAACACGAATACAAACTGATCCGGATTCGTGTATTAATGAGTGTAACATGGTTCGGGGTATTATAGAATTATATTAGAAAGCACGAGGGAGAGGGAGGGAGAGAGATGATGGAGAGAGATGATGGAGAGAGAGAGAGGAGGGGGAGGAGAGAGAGAGAAAGAGAGAGAGATCGTGTTTCCGAGATACGGGAGAGAGAGATGGGAGAGAGAGAGAGAGAGAGATAGAATGATAGAGAGAGATTAGAAAGAATATCATTATATCATTAGAATATCATTAGAAGAGAATAGAGAGAGAGGGAGAGAGAGAGAGAGAGAGGGGAGAGAGATGAGATATGATATGAATGATAAGAATGAAAGAATGATATTAGAAAGCACTTTTGAGAGAAATGTGTTTTTAATGTTCTTTAGGAGTTTCTGGAAAAAAACCTGTTCTACAGTTCTGTTGAAAAAACTGTGCACTGAGGGTGTTTTTCATAGCAGTGCGGCACTGCAGGGTGTTATAAACACTACATGATCACTGCAGGGTGTTATAAACACTACATGATCACTGCAGGGTGTTATAAACAGTGCGGCACTGCAGGGTGTTATAAACACTACATGATCACTGCAGGGTGTTATAAACACTACATGATCACTGCAGGGTGTTATAAACACTACATGATCACTGCAGGGTGTTATAAACACTACATGATCACTGCAGGGTGTTATAAACTACATGATCACTGCAGGGTGTTATAAACACACTGATCACTGCAGGGTGTTATAAACACTACATGATCACTGCAGGGTGTTATAAACACTACATGATCACTGCAGGGTGTTATAAACAGTGCGGCACTGCAGGGTGTTATAAACACTACATGATCACTGCAGGGTGTTATAAACACTACATGATCACTGCAGGGTGTTATAAACAGTGCGGCACTGCGGTTATAAACACACTGCAGGGTGTTATAAACACTACATGATCATGCAGGGTGTTATAAACTGCACAGGGTGTTATAAACACTGCGGCACTGCATGATCACTGCACGTGTTATAAACACTACATGATCACTGCAGGGTGTTATAAACACACATGATCACTGCACGTGTTATAAACACTACATGATCACTGCACGTGTTATAAACACTACATGATCACTGCAGGGTGTTATAAACACTACATGATCACTGCAGGGTGTTAAACATAATCACAGGGTGTTATAAACACTACATGATCACTGCAGGGTGTTATAAACACTACATGATCACTGCAGGGTGTTATAAACACTACATGATCACTGCAGGTGTTATAAACAGTGCGGCACTGCAGGTGTTATAAACACTGCATAATCACTGTAGGAGCTTATGAAGGAATTCTATAGAAAGGTTCTGTCTAGAACATTAAAAGTTTCCAAATAGAACCTGAATAGAGGAGGCGGTGCAGGTGTAGAAGGTTTTGCAGGTGCAGGAGGCGGTGGAAGTGATGGAGGTGCAGTAGGTGGTGTAGTGTAGTAGCCAGTGGAGGTGCAGTAGGTGGTGTAGGTGGTAGGTGGCAGTAGGTGGTGGAGGTATAGTAGGTGGTGCAGTAGGTGGTGTAGTGTAGTAGCAGTAGTGGTGCAGTAGGTGGTGGAGGTGCAGTAGGTGGTGGAGGTATAGTAGGTGGTGCAGTAGGTGGTGTAGGTGGTAGTAGGTGGTGCAGTAGGTGGTGGAGGTATAGTAGGTGGTGCAGTAGGTGGTGGAGGTGCAGTAGGTGGTGAAGTAGGTGGTGGAGGTATAGTAGGTGGTGCAGTAGGTGGTGTAGTGTAGTAGTAGTGGAGGTGCAGTAGGTGGTGCAGTAGGTGGTGAAGTAGGTGGTGGAGGTATAGTAGGTGGTGCAGTAGGTGGTGTAGTGTAGTAGCCAGTGGAGGTGCAGTAGGTGGTGGAGGTATAGTAGGTGGTGGTAGGTAGTGTAGTAGGTGGTGCAGTAGGTGGTGGTAGGTGGTGTAGTGTAGTAGCCAGTGGAGGTGCAGTAGGTGGTGGAGGTATAGTAGGTGGTGCAGTAGGTGGTGTAGTGTAGTAGCCAGTGGAGGTGCAGTAGGTGGTGGAGGTGCAGTAGGTGGTGCAGGTGTAGTAGCCAGTGGAAGTGTCGTAAGTGGTTATGTATGTATGTACTTGTTCATAGGTAGTTTGTTATTCAGGACACACACACACACACACACACACACACACCACACACACACACACACACACACACACACACACAGCCTATCTTTTCTCCTCTTGTTCTCATTTTGAAATTTTTGAAGCAACATGAAGTTGCAAAGAATCTTGTTATTGATGATGCACAGTGTGTGTGTGTGTGTGTGTGTGTGTGTGGTGTGTGTGTGTGTGTGTGCAGTGTGTGTGTGTGTGTGTGTGTGGTGTGTGTGTGTGTGTGTGTGTGCGCAGGTGTTTCCACACCACAAGAATCTGTTCTGGTTGCGTGGCTTTTCCTAAAGGCAAATGTGTAAGTGTGAAACCCTCAGTGCGTCTCTGAGCGAGTTCGTTGCGGTGGAATGAATCCTGATCGCGTGTCACGCTGGAGTTTTATTCAGTACTTCATTATTAACTCATTAAATAAATAAATAGTCTATTTATTTATTTACTTATATATATATATATATATATGTGTGTGTGTGTGTGTGTGTGTGTGTGTGTATCTTATCAGACTATTGCCCCTCCCTCCCTCTCTCTCTCTCTCTCTCATCTCCAACCCACAACACACACATACATACAAACAAAAAAAAGAAGGAGAAGAAGAGAAGAAGAGTGAAGGATGGTTGACTTTTATTGGTGCGGCCATAAAAGGACGGGATGAAAGCCGGAGCGGGCGAAAAGAGAGACAGAAGAGAGAAAGAGGCATTCAGAGGGAGGGGCGGAGGAGTGAAGAACAAGGCCTCATCCATCAGGAGGATGGAGGAGATACATTCCTGCGGAGGACACACTCACTCAGGAGCACAATGGTGCTGGGAGGGGCAGGGAGTCGACACACAACTTTCCTCCCTCTCTCTCTCTCTCTCTCTCTCTCATTCTGCCATCAAGCTCTCTCTCTTTTCTCTCTGTCTATCAATACACACTCCTCGGCCAATTCAGCGCTCTCTATGGCCATGACCAATGTTGGGTTTCTGATGCTCAGAGCGTGCAGCAATGAAACGCAGCTTTCTCTTCGCCTGAGGCATTCTCTCTCTCTCTCTCTCTCTCTCTCTCTCTCTCTCCCTCTCTCTCTCTTTTTTCTCTGTTTTTTTTTTGCTTTTTATAGCATTTAAAATTTTATGGAATCAGACACTGTTTTTTAATTACACACACCTTTTCTGTCTCTCCATTGATTTAATCAATCTTTGATATGTGTGTGTGTGTGTGTGTGTGTGTTTGTGTGTGTGTGTGTGTGTGTGTTTTAATATCTTTATGTCCTTATGAAAGAGTACTGGACTTTTTCAAACATTTTCATTGATGTCCGCAAATAAACTTTTTCAGCTAAGTTTTTAAACTGTGTGTGTGTGTGTGTGTGTGTGACTACCATGTGTGTATAATGATGGAAGGTTAGTAAGATGTGTGTGTGTGTGTGTGTGTGTGTGTGTGTGTGTGTGTGTGTGTGTGTGTGTGTGTGTGTAACTTGGCCACACTGACTTGGCTTTGGATTTGGATATACTGATGTATGTGATTAACTGAGTGTTCAGCTGTGTGTGTGTGTGTGTGTGAGTGGTGTGTTGGTGTGTGTGTGTGTGTGTGTAGGGAGCAGGTGATAGCTTTTTGGAGAGCACCCTTTCACACCCCTCTTATTCTGCGATTGAACAGCGTGAAGAGGTGGGAGAGTTGAGGGGCCTCCACCCGTCTCTCCCAGGGGCTGCACCTGCCCGGCCCGTGTGTGTGTGTGTGTGTGTGTGTGTGTGTGTGTGTGTTGTTTAGATGGGAGTAGAAATGCTGCCCTCTGACTATTTGACCTCAAAAAGCTTCATTATAGAAGAAAAGCATCCAGCTGCAAAAACTGCATCCATCCATCCATCCATCTATATATCCTTCCATCCATCTATCCATCCTTCCATCCATCCATCCTTCCATCCATCTATATATCCTTACATCCATCTATACATTGATCCATCATCCATTCATCCATCTATATATCCTTCCATCCATCTATCCATCCTTCCATCCATCCTTCCATCATATCCATCACCCATCCATCCATCATCCATCATCCATATATAGATCCTTCCATCCATCTATCTATCCTTCCATCCATCCATTCATCCATCTATATACCCTTCCACCCATTCATCCATCCATCCATCTATATATCCTTCCATTCACCCATCCATCCATCATCCACCCACATATCCATCCATCTATCTATTTTCCATCCATCCATCCATCTGTATATACTGCATGTTATTTTTTTGTAATGATTCCTTTACAGACAGCATTAATGATCACACACACCCACACACACCACACACACACACACACACACACACACACACACACACACACACACACACACACACACACACACACACACATTCATACAAGGGGAATAATATAATGTATCTATCTGTCGTCTTTCTACTCTTCTACATACACAGTTCCATGATTGGTTGGTGTTTTTGTGATTGACAGATAAAAGCCCCTCCCTCACAGTGTTTTCTGTCACTGATGTTGTGTGAATATATCATTTATAAATCATTTTTGTGTGTTTATTAACATTTTACTTGAATTTGCTCGAACAAATGAATGCTCATAAATGAGTTTAAATCTGATATTTAGTGTAAAGTGAATGTCAGTGAGGAGAAGTTTCGGGAGTTGTTGGAGTTCGGGTGAATAATAACCCGTAATTCAGAACAACAACGTTTAATTCGCTTTATTGTGACCTATTCACTTCTCTTCTCTTTTTTCTCTCCGCGCCGTTCACACTTGATTCCCGAGCAGGTGAATATGATGATTATTTGATGTCGCGCCTGTAACGTTTACGTGATAAATACGTGGCATTAAACTGGATGTTGCTGATCAAAGGCCAAATATAATAGTATGGGTTTTTTTTTTGCATGTGTTAAGAGTCATCGGTGCACAATGGTGTGTTTGTAATTGTCACTCGTGTGTGTGTGTGTGTGTGTGTGTGTGTGTGTGTGTGTGTGTGTGTGTGTGGTTTTCTAACAGTTTCTTTCTCTCTCTGTGGTCTCTGATGTGTTTTGTTGTGGTCTCGGCGTGGGAGTGGCACCAGCAGGCCGCTCGATTTGTTTATTAAAAACTCTTGTTTTGTCAGGACGCGGTGAGACGCGGTGAGACGCGGTGAGACGCGGTGAGACGCCGCTCGCTTCGGTCCGGGTCGGATCTGCTGGGAAAAAAATATAAAAAAAGAGGTATAGACGGCGATATTTATTTGCTATAAATTGGGTTTGTAGGGTGCGTCGTTAAGGGGAAAGGAGGGGGAATCGGGACGCGTCCCGCCGCGTGTCGTCTGTCTCAATAGAGCTGCATCTGCAGGAAGGCTGGGAGCCGGAGCGAATGCCCACTGACCCGTCCTCTAAAACACACCCAACAAATTTTACACCCCGAGCACAGTGCCCTTATAACACTGACGTCACACAAAGAGAGGGAGAGAGAGTAAGAATAGTCACCCCCAGTCATTAAGACGGAGGAGGGAGAGATGGAGAGGGAGAGATGGAGAGAGAGAGAGAGAGAGAGAGAGGAGAAGAGAGAGAGAGAGAAAGTCAGATCCAAGAATGAATGAAAAAAAAAATCAAACGCAAACGTAGACAAAAGGCCGTCCCAAAACACAAAGCGCTCCATAGAGATTTGGGAAGAAAAGGGGGATATCGGGTTATGAAAATGATTCAGGACTCTTCTCTTGCACATGCAAATTCCCCCCTTTTCACCCGGGGAGGGGAAGTTTCTCTTTCTCCCTTTCTTTCTTTCTTTCTTTCTTGTTTTTTTTTCCCTTTTTTTTAATTCATCACCCTTGCGAATGTAGTTCTCACTGTGACGACTCGGCCTTTTCTTTCTCTCCGTGCCAGTACAGTCTCTCTCTCTCTCTCTCTCTCTCTCTCTCTCACGCCAAAAAACTCGGCCCGCCGCGCTCCGACCATGCTAAAGGCTAACGTGGTTAGCGCTCGGCTCCAGACGCTCTGAATACAAACCGACTCATTAATCTTCATTAATGGCGACCCGGGTGTCAACGTCGAACAGCTGGAATCCCGCTGGCTAAATGCTGAAATAAGTCCGAATAAACGCGTTATTGATGAAGTGCGGACACACAGCGCGCGTTATTATTTCCTTACTTTGTGTGTGTGTGTGTGTGTGTGTGTGTGTGTGTGGTGTGTGTGTGTGTGTGTGTGTGTGTGTGTGTGAGAGAGAAAGTGACAAAGATTGTGTCAGGTTTATACGTTATGAAAAAAAGCCTAAAAAAGGCCTTTTTTCTACCAAAACTTTTTTTTTAAATAATAATAATAATAATAAATAATAATAATAATAATAATAATAATCAGGTTTTAAAAGTAAATGCTAAATAAAAAAAAATGAAAAACTCCCAAAAAACTTTCTTTAATTGAAAAATTCTCAAAACGTTTTCAGAAACTTCCTAAAAAGTTCCAACAGTTTATATTATACTATAGACCGTTTTCTTTTCATTTACTCTTTTATTTTATTCATTGAATTGAATTGAATTGAATTTTACTTTATTTTACTTTAACTTTAATTTATTTTAAATATTATATTGCTATAATAATAAGTTATAATTATTGTTTACATTTTTGCCAACCCTTTTAACAAATAAATAAAAACAATTAATAGTAATAAAAGAAGAAAAAAAACATATATATATATATATATATATAGGATTGGATTAAAAATCCCACTGTACATTCTGACCGAGATATGAAATGACTTTGTGATAATTAGTTCATAAGAGAAGTCATTAAAAGAAGAGAAAGATGGACAGAGAGGAATGATGATGGAGGGATGTGGTGGATGGTTCTGATTGGTGCAGGATTGTCTTTATAAATGAGGGATAAATGACGTGTGTAGGATCTTTTTTAAGTGTTGGAGGAATAAAGGGATGCGCCGAAGGAAACATGGGATGGAGGAAGAAACACTTGTGGTTAAAAATGAGAAGAAAGGAATGAAATAGAAAAAAGACAAAGTATAGAGGGAAACGAATAAAAGCTGAAGATGGAGGAGAAGAAAAAAGGAGAAGAAACAGAACTGAATTAAGACGGGACGGGGTCGGGAGCGGGGAGGAGCTCGTGTGTGTGTGTGTGTGTGTGTGTGTGTGTGTGTGTGTGGGGGGGGGGGGGGTTGTGTTTCAGTTATTTTTTTCTTTGGCTGACTTTTTCTCCTCTTTTGAATCGTGGAGTGAAATTGATTCATTAAAGCATCAGACGTCAGACAGCAGGTGCTGCGGGATCCCTTCATCCCTCCCTCTTCCTGTCTTGCTCATCTTTGCTTTTTAACCCTCTCTCTCTCTCTCTCTCTCTCTCGGCTGGAGTGTGAGACGCTGGAGATGGAGAGCAGGACAATGATGTAGTAGATGAAGGTAAAGACAAAGTGTAGGAGGACAGAGGAAGGAGGAAAAGAGAGATAATTCAGGGCCCGGTTCTGTGTGTGTGTGTGTGTGTGTGTGTGTGTGTGTGAGAAGTTGGTGAAAATGTGGTCACATTCTTCCCGGTTTGTTGTTAGGGAGTGTGTTGGGGAGTGAAAGAGGAACTGCTTGAGAATGGCTGAACAATAGAGGAGAGGAGCGACACTCTGAACAAACTTGTCAGTAGGGTTACGCTGAAGAGCGCCGCGCTCTAAACACTCTGTCACATTTGTGTACAAACGGCTTGAAAGAGTTTGCTGACCTGCCCGTCTGCTTTTGGGAAAGTTCAAATGCCAAAACGGTGCCTATTGTGTCGGGGAGAGTTCATTAAATTCATTAGTTTGACCCAGCGTTTTTTCAAAGACCAAAAAGTCCACTGAATTGGAAACTAACTTCCATAGAAGCAGGACAAACCCCCTTTTCAGACCAGCGTCAAAGCTTTTTATGGGCGAAATGGGGAGAAAAAGGACCACTGCTCCGTCGCTTCTGTACCATGGCCAATGGATTCACATCAAAAGCCAATTCAAGACGCACAATATGATATTAAGCATTCGGAGACTCGTCTATCAGCCGCGAGCGCTCGCAGCCGAGTCGCCGATCAGCTAATGAGCGCTCGTAACTTTCACTACGCAGCGTTTAGGACGCGACTTCACTATCCTTTACTTTTGGGGAAATAAGTGTAAATCAGAAAAGAAAAGTGCACACAATCTTCTCTCAGTGGGGGATAGATATGTAGGTGGATGGATGGATTGATGGAGAGATGGATATATAGATGAATGGATGGATATATAGATGGATGGATGGATGGATGGATGGATGGATTGATGGATTGATAGAGGGATGGATGGATTGATGGAGGGATGGATATATAGATGGATGGATGAATATAATAGATGAATGGATGGATATATAGATGGATGGCTGGAGGGATGGATAAATGGATGGAAGGAGGGATGATGGATGGATAGATGGATATATAGATAGATGGCTGGATGGATGGTTGGATGGATGGATGGATTGATGGAGGGATGGATATATAGATGAATGAATGAATATAATAGATGAATCGATGGATATATAGATGGATGGTTGGATGGATGATGGATGGATGGATGGATATATAGATGGATGGTTGGATGGATGGATGGATGGATGAATGGATGGATATAATAGATGAATGGATGGATATATAGATGGATGGCTGGAGGGATGGATAAATGGATGGAAGGAGGGATGCTGGATGGATAGATGGATATATAGATGGATGGCTGGGTGGATGGATGAATGGATGGATATATGGATGAATGGATGGACTGATGGAGGGATGGATATATAGATAAATTAATGAATATAATAGATGAATGGATGGATATACAGATGGATGTCTGGAGGGATAAATGGATGGATGGGAGGATATATAGATGGATGGATGGATGGATGGATGGAAGGATGGATGGATATATGATGATGGATGGACTGATGGAGGGATGGATATATAGATAAATTAATGAATATAATAGATGAATGGATGGATATACAGATGGATGTCTGGAGGGATGGATGGATGAATGGGAGGATATATAGATGGATGGATGGATGGATGGCTGGAAGGATGGATGGATGGAAGGATGGATGGGAGGATATATAGATGGATTGATGGAGGGATGGATATATAGATGAATGAATGAATACAATAGATTAATGGATGGATATATAGATGGATGGATATCAGATGGAGGGGGGGTGTCTCAGTGGTTTAAGGCTCTGAGTTACTGACCAGTAGGTTGTGGGTTCGAGCCCCAGTATCACCAAGCTGCCGTTCTTGGGTTCCTTGAGCAAGACCCTTTAAACCCTCTGTGCTCCAGGGGGCGCTGTTGTATCATGTCCCTACCGTGTGTGTGTGTGTGTGTGTGTGTGTGTGTGTGTGTGTGTGTTTACTTTCCTCTTTCTCTCTCTTTTATATTAGTAAACGTTTGGAACGATATACTGTCTCTGGCCAAAAGTATTGGGACACCTGGCTGCTTCGTGCCCAAGTCACTATTATTATTTTGTTTATAAAAGAAAGTTATATTTTATTCAATTATTATTATTATTATTATTATTATTCTATTATTCATTATTCATTTATTATTCATCTTCTACCGCTTTTATCCGATCTTCCCTCGGGTCACGGGGAGCCTATCTCAGGCGTCTATGGGCATTAAGGCAGGATACACCCTGGATGGATTATTCCAACCCATGGATGGAATGCACACACATCCATCACACACACACACACACACACACATTCATACACTAGGGACAATTTTTCCAAGGTGCCAATCAACCTACCGTGCATGTTTTTGGACCCCTTGACGAGGGAGGAAACCGGAGAACCCGGAGAAAAACCCGTAGAACCCTGAGAAAAAACCCCCTGAGGCACGGGGAGAACATGCACAAACTCCATCCACACACACATGGCCGAGACGGGAACACCCGGAATCGAACCCGGATCCTGGCGGTGTGAGGCGATAAAAGTGTGCTAACCACTACGCCACCGTGCCCCTATTATTATTATTATTATTATTATTATTATTATTATTACAAATATAAACATTTACTCGTCCCACAGTGGGGAAATTTCATTCCCCAATTCCCCACTTCAATAAAGCAGTCATGATGAGTATAGAAATATACAAATATGAAAAAAATAAAGAGAAATAAACCCTGTATAAATACAAAAAATAACAAAAAATGTAAAAAAAAAAAAAAAATTTAAAAAGCACTATCAAACAAGGCTGAAAAAAAAAAAAAATAAATAAATAAATAAATAAATAAAATTGACACATTGGCCATATTGCACATATTAAACTGGTGTCCAATGATAATCAAATGAATAATGAATGAATTAAATAGGGAATATTACTAATTGAATGAAAGTAATTGAGTGAACTCACAGATGTAATAAACACTTTTTACACTTGATAAATATTTATGCAGGATGTATAAATGTATAAATGTACAGATGTTTGTGGACTCCTGAGTGTGTGTGTGTGTGTGTGTGTTTCACGTTAATCTGCTGTTATACGGACCATTCATGAATCTCTACTGCAGATTTTTCTGGGAGATTTATTAATTCACGAAGGAGATAAATACATGTAGGTGCAGGTGTAGGTGAGGAGGTGAGGAGGTGTGGAGGCCAGTAGGGTGTGAGTTCTAATAACAGCAGGTGTTGTACACTGGGATGAGGTTTCCCTAGAACATGTGCTGCTCCTGCGTCCCAAAACCTCCGTCTGATCCGCATACGGCCCTAATGAAAGAAATATAAGCAATAAAAAAAAGAGAGCGAGTATTTTTCACCGCTCTGCATTTCTTGTCGTTGCAGCTGTCCCTGTCTGTCACACACACACACACACACACACACACACACACATGCGGTTAATAAAATGGAATTAAGTGAGCTCGGTGTTCATCTCTTTTGCGAGTCAATGCTTTCCATACGGTGTAAATTATTCATGGCGTGGGGAGTGTATGGCCGTGCGACAGGTTGAAGTGCGCACTCTATGGAAAGGTCTGTTGTGTAACAGGATTTAA